>VZRE01010256.1:0-210767 GCA_013396775.1 Cephalopterus ornatus | reverse complement strand
GAGGGGAGAGAAGAGGAAGGGAAGAGGAGCTGCGGGGGGGTGGAGGGGTGATCGCCGGCGGCGGTGGCGCTCCGGGCGTGAGGCGGGATGGGGAGGCGCGTCCCGGGGATCGGGGCGCGCCGAGCGCTCAGGGCAGCGCCGCCGGGTACGGGCAGGCTCGCACCTCCGCCTTTTGTTAGTTGCATATCGGTATACATGTACATATAGTGCTTCTGAGGATGGTTTGAGTGTTTTTCACTAAGGGTTCCCTCGTTTGGTCACGTCCCAAAGAGCTTAGGCAGCTCCTGGGAGCGCAGGACCGTCGCTCCAGCTGCCCCTGCGGTGCAGGGACCTGCCCGCGGTGCCGGGGTGTTTGGTTGAATGAAGGTGTTTAGTTGAATTCTCTGCACGTGAAGTGACCTCGCAAAAAATATGGTGAGGATTTTGCTGCTTTATTTGTGATAACTGCCGAGCACTCTTGAAAACGAGAGCCTTTAAATGTGCCTCCTCTATCTCAGAGGTGTGAAGAAGACTGGATCCTGAAAATTGTTTGGAAGGGATTCGAGGAAAAAACCACTCTGTTATACAGTGTGTGTACATAAAGGAAATTCTCCATTTTCTTGTACTAGGTCAATACTGTAGTCTTGCAGTTGTAACACTGTTGCTAATGATTGAAGCTGCAAAACTCAACCCCCTTCAAAGTCTAAATCAATTTTGACTGAGTAAAGACTACAGGATTCATCTTGCCTTGGACTGCTTCTTAAAAGTGTGCGTCTCTTACTGAATAAATGAATGCTAAAGTGTAGTGGTAATTGAAGACATAGTCAAGTTACATTTGAATGGAAAAAAATATTGTAATCACAATACTTCCGATTTTGTCTATTCCCATGCTTATTAAAGGCAATCCCTTTTTAAAGAGAACAGTATCTCTGGCTGGGGTGAAAGGTGAAAAGAACCATTTTAATGTTCAGTTGACCTAGTTTCGTACGAAACCATGCATATGCTTTTCTGATCGAAGGCTCTTCCACAGAAGATGTGTAATAACTAGCAACTGATTTTTATTTTCAATAGGATTATTTTTTTAAAATGCATGGCACAGGACTAAGAGGCAAAAGCAGCATGGTGGGGCTTTTTTGTTTTGATTGGAGTTTTGTTTGTTTGTTTTAATGAGTGGAAAAAAGTCCAAATAATGCTTGAAAAAGACAGTTGGCTTTTGAATTGGCCGATAATGACGATGAGAGGAGCATGGTATGATCTAAAGGAGAGTGTTTTCCTTCCTTAGGTGTAGTAAAACTACTTGGGTTTGGTGGCAAAAAGCCTTAGGTGAAAGCAGAGTACCTGCAGGATTGGTTCAGTCTTCCTGGGTACAGATATGATGAGGGTGAGTTTTGGTTTTCAGCTCAGGGCTCTGTCCCCTAATGAGAGTCAGACCGTCCGCAGCTCATGTGTGGCCAACTGAGAGACAGACTTCCAGCTTATTGCTTGGGTTGGTGAGAAACTTGAGAGTTTGATTGGTGTGGTACCCTAATTCTGCTGCACCTTTACTGTGGGACACAGAATGCACGTTGTCCTGAAGCTGGTAAACTTCCTCTTTAAAGTAAAAGTTAAGCAAAATTATGTGTTTATTAGTAAAATACTCCGTTTGTGGCAGTGGAAACCTATAGACATGGCCAGCTCTGTGCACAGAACTTTGAGCAGAATGCTGCAAGTATCTGTAGATAAGGCCTTCACATTCTTACTGAAAGCAAATATTTTCCCCTGGGTTTTGCTGACAGATGGTTTTACGTGAAATCATTATTCCTTGTTAGTGACTTAAATATCTCACACTGAACTTATTTTTAGTGCATGTAACTGTGATTTCTATTCTTGAGACCATGAAGCAACCTCTCTCTCGTGTACATGTATATATATACTTATATATATAATACATAAAGTAATAATAATAAAATCCAAGGGGCCTTCATTCTTTTCATTTCCCCTTTAATTCCTGACTATCTTGTTGCTTAATTCAATTACTCTTTTTTCTCTTTAACTCTCTGCAAAAGTACCTGCAGTACCTCTGCTGGAGTCTGGAATTCCTGATTTGGCTTGAAGTTGTGAGAAGGGAAGTTCTGTTACCTCAGGCTGCTCTACAGAACCAAAAGTCCTATTTAATTTATGCTAATAAGCTGCAGTTGGAGCTGCCTTAGGTGGTGTTTAAGGATGTGTCAGGAATGCTGAGAGGACTTTCTCTTGGCTTGGTGCAGCAGGATGGATTACATGACCTCTCAAGACTTGGTTTGCATCATGTGTGAGGATGACTCTGTTTTGCCTTCTGCTTCTCCAACTACAAATCTCTAGGTGTTCAAAGGTTGAGACTTTAGTAATCTTTTCTGCTGCTTCCAGAAAGAGAGGGAAGCAAAGGAAAGGGATCCAAATTTAGAAAACAGACACTGAACTACACAGATGCTATGGAGAAATAACTTGTTTCCATTCATCATAGGATGAAGTATTTTCACTTAGCTAAAAAAAAGGTGATATTATACAAAATAATCAGAAATAAGTCCAATGTTTTTATGTAGAAACCATGATTACCTATAAAAAGCAAACAATTTTTTCTATTAGGTTTATTTGTTTGTTTTTTAACTTCTAGCAAATTGCGGAATGTTTTTTGGGAAGGGAGAAAATTCAAAAGACTTTACTGTGAGATATGCGTAGGGAAGAAATCCTAAAGCACATCAAAGAAATGTGCTGAAGACAGCCTAGAGGAAGAAAACAACACTCCTAACAGGCATCACGCCAGATAAAGAGGTATTCTGGACTTCTGTTTCGAAGGTGAAATGCTGCACTCCAGCCTTGGTATCTTGAAACCTGCAGGACATGCCCTGTTTTGACCACCTTGTTAGTTTTTTGTGCGTCTGAAGGCTTTACCTTTCCACAAGATGCGGAGAGCTTCTGAGCACAGTGTTTTTATAATTCTGTGGGTATTTTCCTCATGATCCATGATGATTGTCTCAAATCTTCACTGGGTTCTGGAATAAATTGTGTTTTTCCCTGAAGAAAAGCCACTTGCCTGTTTTTTCTCTAGAACTCAAACAAGGTGTTAGCTTGGAGACAATCATATTTCTCAATCTGTAAGATGCAACATCTGTTCTCTGCTATTAATTTCTGAACTGTAATGTGATTTTTTCTGTACCTTTGTTATTACTGATAGAACAAGATTGCCCTCATAATGATTTTAATTTGTAAACTGTTGTTAATTTCTGTTGTTTGTTCTCTGTATGTTTCTTTAGAAGACCATAAAGGCATTTATTCACTTCTGAGGGATGGGCACTTCTTCAGTACTCCTGAAAAGACCTTGCTACAGCACAACTTTTGCTTGGATATTTATAAATGATCATGTTCATGGAAACTGCCAATCTTGCTTCCCCAGGGGTATCCGAATGCTGAACACTTTTGGTAGTGCATAGCTATCCAAACATTTCCTTGTCTGGACCCTTACTGTCCTGTAGAATAATGGCTCACAATTCTAATCATAAAGAACAAAAAACTAAAAACCAATAGCATTAAAATTAGCACCGAAACTGAAACTTTTCCCTAATTGTTTTAAACCCTGGTCAGGTACTTGTGGAGGGAAAAAACTAATGATTAAAAATTCTAATTTGTTAAATGGTGGACAAGGGATAAGAACAGATAGTTTAAACAGCACAGAGGAACTGAGGCACATATTTGAAGGTGCTGATGCTTTCTGTGGTTAGGGAGAAGGTCTAGTAGTGCTGTCTCTTAATTCTCTTCAGAAGCTTCAAGGTTTTGTTTTCTTGCCAGTCTGTCTAATCCCTATGGCAGTTCCAGACCAGTGGAGTTTTTTGGGGGGGGAGTGGGATAGGATTTTTCTAAGACAGAATTGAGTTGTTTAGCAATTGTTTAATTGCAAATACTTGAATGTTAAGAAAGCAGAGACAGAATAAATTACTTCTAGTACTGATGTGTGGCATGACATTGTACTTTAATGACATAGGATTAAGTTTAACTTAAGTTTAACTAGTTCCGTTGTCTGAATTTATTCTGTGTGCTCCCTGTTAAATGCTTATCCTACACAGATATTTAGTGAAACTTTCAGTGAACAAACATGCTCAGAATAGTTTTCTGAGTGTCTGGATTCTAATATTTGGTAGGAGGCACTGTTGTTTTAATGTAAATATTTTTCTTCAAGTGGAAGAATTAATACTTTGTACCCTTTCAGTTCTGATCATCTATGTATCTTGCCTTTCCATATGTCTTTCAAATATTTGGGAAATAGCATTCAGACTGAGAGTTCTGATGGCAGTAGGTGTATGTGGAAGATGTTCTGGGAATTTCCCCTGGGGTATTTACTGAGGAAAAAAAACAACTCAAATCCCATATGGTGCTGCAACAAGGATTTCAGTTCTTCATCTCTCAAAGGCAGACATTTCTATCCTTAAGGAGGCAATAAAAGGTGTGCATGGGGTTGTTTATAGCATAGACTCTTGTTCAGGGACTGAAGGACACCAGAAGAAGATTCCAGTTATGAACTTCTATGACTGTTTCCAGGCCCAGACCAGCTCTTCAACACCAACAGTTTTATAAGCACCATAGGAACTATTCTGCAGTGAAGGCTGAGGAAAACGTGAATTAAAAGCACTTCTGAGAAACTTAAGCCAGAATGTTTTGGACTGACATTTGAAAAGCATGTTATGAGTTTAGGTTTGTGTTGCTTTCTTAGTAGCTCTTGTGCCGTGTATTTCTTCAACTTCAAGGTGCCCTGTCACTAATACATCCTAGCTTTACAACTATTATTCTTCTAATAAGAAAAAGAATCCGTAAGGGAATAATTTTCCTTTTGTGCTATTTTCTTTTTGCTTTCCGTATGGTATCATTCTTAAATTTTACTGGCACCTGTGTAGACTGGTTTTAAAACAACATGCATATCTGCATGTTACATATTTGCCTAAAGTTTGAGTACCTGAATGTATCCTAATTCAACCTGTTTTTAAGACTCACTGGCTTTTGCTAAGACTTTAACTATTTTGAGCCTATTGGAATATTTCCTATGCTTCCAAAGATTGTAATATGAGTTTTTAGGTTGTAAGTAAAACCAACCAACCTTGTAAGGTTGTAGCTGTCGGTTTTGTTTCCTTTGAACTGCATATGCAAATAAAGTATGCAATCATGTGCATTTTGCTGCTGAAAGTCACTATGAACTTCTTTTTATTTTCTTCTGTTTGCAATATTAAACATTGTCTCTCATTCTAAAGGTATATTTACATTTGGTGAGGAAGAGGAGCTGAAACGGTATCCACACTGTTTATTTGTTTTGATCCTAACATGCTCAGCAGAAGCTTTGAAAAGAATATGTGAGCAACAGCTTGTGTAGAGAACCTGCCTTGGTCATCAAACTGTCTTCTGGAACATCCTACTGATTTCCTGTCAATACAGGGAACACATTATAAAAAGAGGTGGGTAAAATAAGACTAAATTTGCCCCTTGTGCAACATGTCAGTTTGGTGTAATCGATGCACTGTGTGCCAGTTACTGGGGTTTAATTTGGTTTGGTAATTTTTTGAGGCTGTAATCATTAAGTCTTAAGTACTCGTGTCTGTAGCACAAACACTCAAGCTGAACCATTGCTAATTAACCCAAGGGCATCTTCTTGCGTTTGAGCTCACCGGGGCAGTTTATCTGTCTGGGCTGTGGCTTGGGCAGTGGGAATGTGTTTACTGTGGGTAATTTTGGGACCACAAGTATTTCATTTGCTTTATGCATTTCCAGGCAGCCTGTCAGGACAGATATGAATCATTTGAAGCGAAGTAAAATAGTTATCAATATTCCATCTTGCATAACTCTAAGGCATCTCTCATCAACTCTGCGTGGTGTAGAAGTTTAATTTTAGAATTAAGGGAGTTTCTCATATCTAATTGACTTTTAAAAAGCTGAGAATGTAGAACAGAGCACATAGTTAATAATAACTGGGACTGTATGAGAGTCTGATATTCTCTCCCCTACTCCCCCAATCAGGGTAAAAAGTTGAAAATAGAAAATCTGCTGTGAAATGGAAAATTAAAATAGATGGAAAAACTTTTTTAATTCCACTTCCCCNCCCCCCCGATGCCTTCATTTTGGCTGTCTTGTAGCAGGTCTTGGCTTCATATCTGCTCATAGTTTGCATCCACAGAAAATTTGAAAATTTCTTCCAGTAATACATAGAGATTAATATTTAAGGTATATGGAGTATTATTTGTAAATTACATTCTAAAAGTGGTGTCTAAGGAGGATATCTCAAGGGCAAAGTGCTACCTATGTATTCAGTTGCTAAAATAATGAATTGTAAGTTTTCTAAGAGGATGACATATGTGATGTGCAGAGCTCTATAGACTTCATAGTTTCAAACTGGTGACTGAATTATTTGGGGTTTATATTACTCGTATTAAAAAGCAAGTTTTTGTTGACAATAAACTAAGTATTTTTCCAAGAGGATTATATGTGGAACAACTCAGTTCTTTGCATCTTCTTCCCAAGGAATGCAGGAGGTCTGTACAGGTTTCTAACTGTGGAGATTCTTAGTGCAGAGACACTTGAGGATTCCTGATTCCTGTGTCGCTGTATTGGTGAGGAACATGTGGATTTTCTCTGATCTACAAACTGATTTGCAGAGTGCTGCAACACATGTTAAAGTGAAATGTGTTTTTGACTTCTTTATATTATATAGGACTGACAGTCTCTAGGGTTACTTTGGGATGTGAACTGTGTGTTCTGATCTTGCAGACAATTCTGAGATTGTAATAAAGATGTATCCTTATGAAACACATCCTCTTCATCCTACAACTGCACACAGGATATGAGAAATGAATGTAATGCTGGCCATAGTTTTTTGTGCCATGCAATGAATACACTGAAAGTGCAGTCTGGCTGTCCAGTCATACACCTTAAGCCAAGATAAAGGGTGAAATTTGTGCCTAAATAAATGAATAGTTTTACCAGCAACTTGGTTGTTGGGAAGAGTGTATCAGGTTTCCTTTAATTTGTGTTTATTTCTTTGAGGTTTTGTTGTACTTACTTACTTTGTGTCACATCCACTTCTTAGTTTCCCCCTTTCTGTCATGTTTTCCCTCTCCATCTCCACAACCTCTTGAATTCCCTAGTTCAGTTTAATCAAATGCTGAAGTTTCTTGCACATAATATGGAAGTTCTTGACAGGATAGAGAAAAGAGTCTTTAATTAGGCCACCACTGATGGAGAAACTGTGGTAGCAGTTTGGCACAGGAGGAATATGGGTGTGTCAGTGCCTTCAGTGAGAGGAAGTGGTGCCGTTAAAGAGAAGGTGGATGTCACAAGGGCCATGGCAGGGCAATAAGGAGGGGACTGAGCAGGTGGCAGCTCATGGGCTTTATTCAACCTACTGCTCATGTAACACCTCCCAGGAAAGGGGTCCTCCAGTGTTCCCAGCTTAATGCACACGGCAGCTGCTTTTTTTGACCTGTCTCAGTCCTCAGTCTCTTTTTTTTTTTTTTTTTTGTTCAATAAGAGTGGGTGAATTGGGATTATCTACTTTAATCTGAAAAGCAGAGGGCAATGTTGATTTTGTAGTCATTGAAGGAGTGATGAAACGCTATGTGTTCGTTGTGTACAACGCAAGGAGAAGCTTGAACTCAGCACTCCTTACTCTGGAATGGGATGCGCCGAGCACCTCTGACAGATAGGAATGTGTCTGTGTGTTCTGGGTGTGCACAGGAGCAAATGAGTTAAGTGGTGGTGATATTTGCCAGCAGCGTGATATGGAAATGCTGCCCACTGCATCACACAGATCTGCTGCCATCTGTTCACAAATGTTTGCTGCATTAAGAGGAGCAGAAAATTGTATCATTTTCTTGGTGGAAAAACTTGTTTTTGTTTTTTATCTGGATAGTTATTATCTCTGAATTCAGGTCAAGTCTCTTTATTCTTAATATTTAGAAATTCCAAGGATGTTATAAATTTAAGTAAAGGAACCTCACCTAAATAAATAATACTTTCTTCTATATCTCATCAACATTGATTTTTTTTTTTTTTCTAATCCAAATATATATCTTATTGGCAAGGTAACCACCCATAAGGGATCATTTCAGAATGACCTCGTAGTCATAGTTATCAGACAGTCTATATTTTGGTTTTTGGAGTTAAGCAGATCAAATAGAATAATTACAATTGCTACCATGTTTGTTACTTAGCTAAAGAATATGTCAATGTTTGGCTGGTGATGAGAAAAATAGTTGCTACCTCTTACCTTCTGCCTCTGCTGTCTGGGGATCCCTGGAGCAGGAGACATCCAGGATGAACTGCTGTGTTTTTCAACAGTTTTTGCCCCTAGCACCACAGCCCATCTCAGCTGTTGCTGCAAGTAGTGGATTAGGTCAACCTTGAATTTGGCCTGCTGTGTATCCAAGAGTCAAAGTAGTACTGGCAGGCTCAAAAGCAGCAAAGTGATTTCTGTTTGGTTCTTGAACTGGGCCCAGTGACAGCACAAAGATTAATTATTCCCATCATGACTTGGTCCTAAATAAATAAATGAATACAACATAGAAAAGAGAGATGCTTAGGAGAGGTGGGTCAGCACTGCAAATGATTAGATTTTTTGGTCTTGCCATCACCAAGAAATGCAGTAGATATAAATATCTACTTTGCAATCCAGTTATATAGTAATTTATTAAGGTTTATAGAGCTTAATTTTATGCTTGGGTGTTCAGACCTCTAGCACCAGAGTAAATTCTCCATCTGTGCAGTTTTGCTAATGTGAAGGACTGCCTGTTGAGTGGAATCCCTGTTCTGAGGAAAATTGAAACATATTACTGAAAAATATTCCAGAACTATGGAGCAGGAATTTAAAAACTCAAAAGACTGTGAAGTAATGATGATTTTTAGTATTTGGGTGTATCAGACACTGAGCTGAAATGTGGTTTCCCCACCACCACCACCTAAGGTGGGTAACTTGGGAAAGCTGGGAGCTGATGCTGCAAAACCACCAGGAATCATTTCAGAGATTGAAATTGGCTCCAATATTTCTTTTTTTTAATTCAGAAAAGATGTTAGAGAGTTTATGTATTTTGCACTATAGAGCCCAAAGGCCTAAGAGAATTATCCTTTTATCTGCACTTTTGTTCAGTCATTTTACAATCATATTCACCTGGTGATACAAGTGTGATTTTTTTTTTTGGTGGTAAAAGACATATATGCAATATATGTGTAATTTGCTAAGGCTTTAAAAAAAACATATTTACAATATGAGTTCGTTTTTAAACTCTGGTCTCTTGACTGCTCCAACTTCAGGAACAGAGTGGTTGAATGTTGCTGGCTTTTTCTCTTGTTTCCAGCTGAGTGCAACTGAACAGATGGGAGTGGGAGAAAAAATGACAAGCCAGTGCAGACAGTGTGATTAATTTGTTAGGTTTTAGTGTGGGATTTTTTCGGTTGTAGTTTTCTTTTTTTGTTTGTTTGTTTTTTTTTTTTTTAAATTGGTGAGGACAGTGAACTTACTGCAGAAAAGGCAGCAAAAATACACAAGTATGTTTTGAGTGTTGTTTGTCCATGCCTCAAAAATTTTTTCAGTTGCTACCTGGATGTAGTGGGAAGGGAAATAGTCTTTGCTGCTGTATTTAGAAAGGATTGTATCCATAAGGTATTACAACCACCAGTGTTTCAGAACTCTGCCAGATGGCGTTGGCTGTGAGTAAGTTCTGTGATTCATTTGGTAAAATATTTGTCATGGCAACTGAGGAGCCTCTGACTCATTGCTCCAGCCAGTGGTACGAACCACCATTGGCCTCACCAGATGTGATGCTGGACGTGAGGGAACATCCCATGATGCTACTTTTCAGCCTGGATACTTTGCCCAGTGAGGTGCAATTGTAAATTCTTTTTGCTTGTATTTCTGTCTCAGTATTCAGTGGACCAAACATACCTACTAAAAATATCAAAATATTCACTAAATTTTTCTTGTGATTACACTAACTGACTAAAGGAGAAATGAGTTTCACTTTCGTTAAATTCTCTCCTCCCCATTTTGGAGCAAGCAGTAGAAAGATTAGCCCAGGAGTAGAATATCCAGGAGAAGAACTGAAAAAAAGTGTGAGGAAAGGCTGGAACAATGCTGGATTTGTTTCCTCTAGTAATTATTTGGGGGCAAGATCTGCCAGGTGCTATTCTGACAACCTATACCAGCCAATAAAAACCCACAAAAACTCAAGCCCTTTGTATAGCCTTGATCTCAGTTCTGCTGTTCTCAAACATTTACTCTTCAGTTTCTAGTTTAGTGTCCCAAAGTTCTTATTTGTCCCTCCTTGCTAGTAATTAGTAAGTAGCATTTCTGGGAAATAGATCAGAATGATTTCCCAAGGAGTATGCTGGTAGCTGCCTTGGAAAAATGACTAAACATCCTTGGAGGCAACATCACGTAATGTGTTATGTGCCTGGAAGGACATATCCTGTCAGAAGGGGTGTCTAGAGAGACACAACAGAAGCCTTTCAGACATTTTATGAGCTTTTATAAGCTAAAGAAAATATCCAGGGACACAAAAGGTTGCAAAACAACTCCCCTCCTACCTGTAAAACTGGAAGAGTACAAACCCCACAGAATACACAAGGCTATTGCCATTTACATGGTCAGAATCACCTCTTTAGGCTCAAGGCTTTCAATGTCAACAACTGATTATGGAAGATTTCTGTCCTCCTCAGTCTCAAGAGGGAGACAAGACCTTCAGCTTTCTCTGTTAGTACCAGTCAGGCTTTTAGCTCTCTTTCTTTCCAGAAGTATTGTGGGTTTTGCTGTTTTGGAATGGACAGATGCCAGAGAAACTTCAGTTATAAAGTAACTTTTCTGATCTCAGCATATCTTTCTTCATACTCCAATCAAGAAAAATGTATTTAGAAGGAGTCTGTGACAAAGAGTTACTTTTGACCTTAGTCAGTATGCACCACTTTGTGGTATTGGACCAGCCTATATCTCCTTACATCATTCCACGATCCTTCTGTGTCTCATAGAAATGTCCTTCAGTTATGTATCTATATATCTCTATTTTCTTGATATATACATATGTATCTCTTCCTTGTAATAGAAACATAACCAAAATATTTTAGAATCTAATGAAAAATACAAGTATGGAGAAAAATTGCAAGGTAACTTTGGCATGCCTGTGCTTTATTTTGACCAGGCTGCTTCTGTTTGGGTCACCTTGAAGAGTTTCTTGGAGTGAGTGACGCACACTGTTCGAGAAGGAAGCAGTGACATCCATATGTGGTTGGAGTACATACACTTTACATATGTGTTGGTTAGTTATGGCCCTGTAGAGTTGCATGTTAACTCTCTGATGCTAAAATTAAATCATAGAGGAAAGGGAAAGAAGCATTCTGTGTTCTGTCAGTCAGCACACTGTTCCCATAAAGATGAGCCTTTTTTAAGGAGGACCTGAGCATTTTGGAGTGATGTATGAAAGAAACGGAACCACTGGTGATGGCATAAAACTATACTGAAGCGTATCGTTGTCAGTGTAATGTTATTTATTCCTTATGTCTAATGTGTTCTTGAATGATTGTGAAAAAAGTAGAAAAGTGATTCATTTTGAATAATAATCAATTTTCAAGAATTGAGGGAATGCGTAATGCTCTACTTTTACTGACTGAAAAGATTAAAGAGAATAAAAATCAGAATTACTTATGAGAAAAAAAAGTGCTTAAACTGCAGTAGTTTTAGATTTGAAGTGGTGTTTTCACAGCTGATCCTTCCAAGATAGAATCGAAGGAACTATTTAAGTATTGCACTTGAAAAACTGAATGTTAAATATAGTTCTACTCTGACAGGAACTATCTTATTTTATAGTGAAACCACTTTAAATAAGTTGATTTTGTCCTGAGTGATTTGGTGGTTATGTATCTCTTGTTACGTAATTAGAAAGCTGCCAACCTGATACTTGACAAACCCCTTCCCTCAACAAGATGAAAGAAAATCCTTTTAATTTATTTGCTTTATTCAGGGCAAAATAGAGAATTGCTTGTGGAAAGTTAATTTACTGGCAACAAAAAAAAAAACAACTAGTTTATAGAATCTCACAGATCAATCACACAACGTACAAAGCACAATGACTAGTTCATGTCAGTGCTGGATTTTAGTATCAGTTGATAAAAACTGATAACAAAGGATCTGTTGATTTTTACTGTAGGAGCACATTGAGTTTGTTGTTCTGCTTGACACCAATTAATGAGGTTGTTCTGTTCTCAGAGTGACTGCATAGAAACAGTTGCTTTCATGTATTGTTGTTCTATGGCAGGATTTTGTCTCTTGCTAAATTGAAGCCTGTTCAGTCAGAGTTGAGGCAGAGGTGGTATTGATTCTCAGGGAAACACAGACTTCCCGAGATTCTGTACTCCTGTTTAGTCATCTGTTTAAATTTAATGCTGCTCCTAAAGATGTGGGTATTTTATGAAGGCTTGGGGATTGCCAAGGCATGTGGCAATATTTCCTCCAGAAAATACGTTTGAAATGCAATAACTTACTGGTTTTTTTTATAGAACATTGGTGACACCCAGTGGTTATATTCGGTTATGGACAAATAGACATTGTAAAGTTTATTCTAAACCTTTTTATCTTTGAAAACTGGAGCTCAGAGAACCCATGGAAAAACTGTTTGAAGTCTGTGGGCCTTTGGTATATATTCTGCTGTACTTTAGGCTCAAAAATTTGAGTAAACTTAAGTAAAGGGAATGAAGGGGGGGAAAAAAAGCACTTCAAACTTGTTATGAAATGGTTCTAACTTTGTCACGGACTTAATGACAATGAGGCAAATGCCTTTTGTGCTGTAAGAAATGCACTCCTTTTCCCTCTTTTTTCTTCCTTTTTTCTACCTCCCCTGTTTACTTCACATTTTAAATAGTACACTGTATTAATATGATTTATTCTTCTCTTCTGCTACTGCTTAGTTAAGTCTGTACAGAAAGCTTGGCTTACTGTTTTAGACTATTGTCATTCCTCTTTTGTACCTTGCTTATTTTACTTGGACTTGACTTGTTTTTCAAAGACATTTAGAAATTGATTAATGTTTGAAAGATGTTTTGAAATTATAGGTTATAAACTATTTGTCTTTTTATTGTGTCAACTGTTGCCTTATTCACGAGCAAAACCTGCTCCTGAAGTCAGTCCTACTAAATTCCTTAGGATTAATTATTTTGATTCAATCTGTAGCAGGAGGTCTGAGCATTTGTCCGAAAACTCCAACATGGAAGTAACTCTCCTAAATATGGATGGTCACAAGGACAGTTATTCCAGCAGAGGATATGGAGGGTCAGACAGTGAGATTTCATACCCCAGTGACACAAAGGTGACACACACTTACTAGTACCCTTCTGGGCTTTAGAAAGTTGAAGGAAAAAAGAAGATGAGTTGAGGTGGGGAGAAGGTAATCTAACGCAGATAGAAATCTATGTACAGCTAGGGGATGATGTAAACTTTAAGCTTCGTGAGGGAAACTTGGTTTCAGTTTCTTAGTTTTAAACATACTTGGGCAAGTTTTATAGTTCTAAATATGTCTGTTCTTTGTATATAAAATGGTGATATCAGTGTTTTCCTTGCTTGGAGAATAAATATAGCAAAGCCTAAAGACAGTATTTTCTAAAGGAGCCAGGTCAGTGCAGTGTGCAGGGCTTGATTGAACTGTGCCTTCTCTTTCACCGAGAAAGGAAAATTAATCTTTTACTGAGGGGGGGCGGGGAGGGGTAGAGGGTGGATTTATGGAAGAGAAAGTATGTTTTCATTGATTTTCATAGGATAAAATTCTACTATTGTTAGGGAAGAATTGTGACAGTCCCTTTTTAGGAGATGCTAAGGGCAATCCCAGGAGCATGGCTGCATTTTTCAGCATCTGTTTCACAAGAGATGCTGTTGTTGTGAAGGGACTGATTTCATGTCTGGAAATGGGCAGCAAAATGCACTGACCACAAACCATAAAGTCACTCAGATCTCAAAGTTTGTCTCTTGGCACACAATATCTATTGCCCTCACTGTCCATTTCTGTATAATATTGATCATTGTAGGACAGGTAATATTTCCATTCAGATTCACCAGTACTCTGCTTTATGATTGTAGAGGAGAATTCATGAAATTGAAATGAGAGCAGTGTGGGATTGATTTTCTTATATCTGTCTTACTTTATCAAGACTTGAGCTGAAATACTCAAATATCATGGGTTTTTTCAGATTCACACATTTGACTACAGAATATATTTATCATATCTCCCAGAGAAATGAATAATACCATGAGGAGCTATTTAATCATGAGCATGGAGATTGCTCTGCAGATTACAGTGCTCTGACAGGGCCAGTCACCATGGAATAAGAAGAATAATGCTGGGAAACAAGGTATCAGATTCATAGTTACTTGCAAAGCAGTAAACATAGCCTGTACTTTCTAAACAACACAAACAGAATGTAGCGAGAGAAGCAACACCATCTGCTCTTATTAACACCACTTAGAAATGCAAAATTAAAAACTTAACTTATAGTTCTTTGTGATGTCTGATACCTCTCACGTTACCAACATGGGGATCTCTCCTTATTGAGGAGACTGGAATTAAGAATATTCTGAAGGAGACTGAGTTATTTAATCCTCTTTTGCTTTTAAAGTACTGAGCATATATTCAGTTGAGTATATTCAGGCTGTGAAACTTGATAGACAGTCACAGTCAGTCAGCTCCAAACCTCTAAAAACTCGGTATCTTAAGCCTATTCTGTTTTAGCAATTCTTGGTATAGTTGCACAGCGTGTCTTGTTTTGCTGCCAGATAAAATCAAGCTGGTATGAGCTGAACTTGTGAAGGTGTAGCGTGTCTATGTGTGTTCCAGTGTGGCAACATTAACATAGTTGTTATGAGGCATATTTCTTTCACGTAGACGTGCCCTGAGGCTACCAGCCTTTAGCTTGCAAATGTGAGCACTCCTGTGCAAAACAGGAGTTTTACTGAAAAAATGGTGTTCTGTGGGAGCTGCTTAAAGACAAGGGGTAAGTGAGAAATCCGGTGTGCCAGTATGGCTGCACACCTCAGCAAGGATACACTGCTCCCCAGGGACAGCAACAGGGCTTTGGTGCTCAGTGTTACAGACTGTCTCTGGTCTGGTTGTGTACAAATTCTATCTACTTGGCAGATCTTTCGAGGGACCTCTTTCTGAATGAAATATCTGCCTGCTGTTGTTCGCTTGGCATCACCAGAAGAGTGTATGGACGTGTGGAGGCCACCGGTTTTGTGGGCTTAAATTTTTTTGCCTTATCCAGTGGCTGAGTTCAGGTTTGTACCGAGTTTAGCTGCAAGGCAGAGCTTGGACTGGAGCGCAGCTCTCAGTTCAGGCAGCATGGACTTATCTCCATTAGTGAAATAACATGGTTTGCTCTGGCTGATTGTGTGTATACTTTGTAAGCTTAAATCACATTTTAATGACTCTAAATAAGAGTCTTTCCCTTCTCAAATCATAACTGATAAGAAAAATTTCAATAAACTGACAAGGGAGTTTCTTCTCCTTTTGCATGAAAAACCTTCAGCTGAGGAGATGTATTTAAAATTCTTGACTGGGGTTAGCTATTTGGAAGAATGCAACGTGTATAAGAGACTGTTGGCAACTGAATCTGCATGCACAGAAGCCAACGTAAGAAAGAAAGGAACATGAGTGTGAAGAAGAACAACTGCAAGGAGGAATTAAACATCTTCAACAGCACTTCTGCAGCAAGCACTTTCTCTCTAAAACAGAAACACATCTGAGTGGCATGGTCTGAATAACTTTTTTGCACGGAAGTTCTGTGTTATCTAAAGAATTTGTTAGACTTTACCAAAATTTTAAACCTTAACTAATGACACTCAGAACATAGTTTTTAAGTGTTGTTACTTTTTTTGGAGTACAAATCAGGCACAGGCACCCGCCAGCAGAGATGATGAGGTTGGTACCAAGGATCCAATTTTCAAGTGGTTGTATTCTTCTGTAGAGAAGTGTTTACAGTTTCTTGGCATTAGCAGGTGGATAAAGAAAATGGCTGAAGCAGTGAGGTGGGGCTTTTTGGCCAGACTTCATTTTTGGATATAAAGAATGTCTAAAAAATTTCAGCCCCATGCCTAAAAAAAATGATGCTTAAAAGAAATGGGGTACATAAATCAAATGGGTGGAGTTGTTCTGCTGGGTGGAAAGCAATACAACACAGGCTTTTCAAGTTCACTTGAATTCTACACAGCTGTTTGGCTTGGGCTAGGATAGGACATTTCTATTTGTTGTTTCTGCCTTTGGAATTGGGAGTTTCCAGTCCTTATTGTAAGAAAAAGAAACAAACATGTGCACAGAATGTGGTTTGGTTACCTTTTTTGAAGCTATTTTTTTATTATCACTCTGGATTCAGAAGAATAAATCATATTGTCAAGGGGCAAGTTAGATAACAATTACACCATTCTGAAAGGGAGAGAATGAAAAGCACACAATTCTTAATCAACCTTTTGGCTCACATATATTCTTGTAAATATTCATTCATTATTCACAGTTAATAGTTGCTCAAATTAATGATATTCAACATGAACAATTCAGGAAAAGATTGGGTTAAACTTAGCAAAGTGTTTATTACAAATAATTTCAGATGTGTAGAAATTGTTTCCAAACATAACAGTCACTGCCAGAGACTGCTGAGGTACTTATTTATATTTAATATATATTTTTCAAAATGAATCAACATGATAAGTTATAAAATCACAGCTTTATATATTTTTAAAAGAAATATTAGCATTTATAAAACACAGCAGTAAATTCTAACTAAATATGCTTTGATGAAATTAAAAATAAAAATCAACCTCAGGATTTAGATATGAAGTAGTCCTTAAAAAAAACAACTTCCAAAGCTGTTCGTGCATACACAATCTCCTACTGGAGTTAATAATTATGCAATAAGCCCTGCTGCTGGTTCTGAGTTTCTTCCGTGCCTGTTATGAAAAGAAAATATATGAGATTTAGACAGGTACATAGTCAGAGATTTACCCAGCATGGGAGTAGGAGCTGAACACATAGGTGCTTTTATGGAAAAAAATATTTCCAGATTTGAAAATGTAACACAGGAAGCAAAATTATGGCACTTGCAATTAAGGTAACATTTATAGATACTCTGCTATTAAATAAGAGATTCAGCAAATAATTTGTCTTATTTGTATTGTATTTTAAAATACTTACTGAAACTGTTGAAAAGTACTTATTGGTAGGACAAAATCCATTAATGTGATGTATTTTTATAGGCTCATTGTAACGCATCTTACAATGATATTAGGAAAAAGCTCAGCAAATATTTTTATGTTGGACCTTGATCCAAGGACTATTTAAGTAGCAAAGATCGATTAGTCATTTGATAGGACTGTGGTTTTTATACTTTAATTTCTGTCACCAACCTAGAAATTATTAAAAGCTCTAAAAATATTGTTTCACAAAAGGTGAATACACATTTGAATTGTTAGTTATTTGAATGGAAGAGCTGCCACTGTAACACTCCCTTGAGAAGAATCATACTTGTAATAAATATAGTGCTTATATAGGTCTGCTAAATTGATTAAACTGCTAATAACTGATGGCTATTCTATGTCCTCCAATAAAGAATCCTTGGAAGAAGAGCCCAAGTTAAAAGTGACCATCTCTTTTTAATTTGGTGGTCACGTGGCTGTGCTTCAAGATAAAACCCTTTAAAAAAGGTCATCTACAGGAAATGTTCGGGTTACTGAGGAGATCTGTGCTACTTATGCCATCTGAAAAAGATTGGTTTGAAGGATAATTGGTTTTATTTTTTTAAATGACATAACCTTGAAGCAATATATGGGAACAAGTTATCAGAAAAAGCAAATCAGATGCAAGCGAGCATTGAGTAGATTTTTAATGTATTTCATCTTTTTTAAAAAGTGCTGGTACTTCATTGGTGGGCTCAGTAGACATTCCATGAAGAAAAAGGTTGCTGAAAAGTTCTTTCATGTTCAATTCTTGCTGTAGTAAGACAGCAGAGGAGTGAAAAGGATCTTAATGTTCTTAAAATCTCAAGAGAAGTTCAAGACGTAGGACAGGAGAAATGTGAAAACTGCTGGATTTTTACTTCCAATCCAGCATAACCTGCAAGGTCCAGATTGTGCAGAATCCCAGCCATCCTTGATGCTCATTTTCCATTCCCCTCCTCACCACTTACACTTCGTCTTCACAAAGTTAGGTTGTCATTTTCTTGCTGAGCGGTGACAAAGAAATGAAAATCATCAGTGCTGTTCATCTGAAGAAGTAGCTCGTTGGTTTTTGGTTCTTTTCAGGTGTTAGGTCAGTGTAGCTGAGAGACACCGTGTGGTGAATGTAGGCCATGCTTAGACCAGCCATGTTTCCCAGCTCCTGTTTTAAGTACCCTTTCTGTTCTTAGGTTTATTCACTATTTGATCAGAGATGTATAGCAGCTTAATGCAATTTTTAATGCCAAAGCACTTATATTGTTTAATGAGTTTTGATTCCCAGTCTAATACCTTACTTGAACAAATCTGCGGGGATTTAATTTGAAAAAGGAGACTGCCCCAAAGAGCAGCTATAGAAACATCTTTTGTGATCACATTTTAAAGTGGCAGAAAATACTGTATTCTCTCATATTCTTTAAATTAAAACTTTAAAATTCTAACCCCCAAAGTGCTGCATTCCAGAGCTGGAATTTGCTCTGAAACAGCTTTGCAGAAGTATCCCCTGCTCACAGGTTTCTGTTTTTAACATTGTGCAGCTGTGTGTGAAATTTGCAGGGTAATTTGGTTCCTGTTTGTCTCTGGTTTGATTTCCTTTGCACATTTCTGTTGTTATCTCAATTTTCAGATCTTCTGCATTAATTTTTAAGTTCTCCTACTTATTTCTTCTGAGTTGAATGAGTCTGTGAATACCTTTCCATTTGTTCTTGTTTCTTGTTTCCAATCCATCATAATTCCAAAATTCATCAGTTTGAAACTCATGCTTAAGAGCCTTGCCTGGATTGAAAAAGTACTAATTGCAAAGATGCCGAGATTCTTGGATGCCCGCAGGAACTTCTACGGAATTGCCACGTGTTTGTTCTGGAGGGGAGCTTGTTTGTCGGTCTTCAGCACTGCTTACTTCAGGTGCCTTGTGGGGATCAGCCACTTGCAAGGGATAACTAGTGATTCAGACAGGCTTAAGATGTAATTTTGTAGTGTTTGATGGTTATTGCTAGACTACAAGCATTTTCCTTTTAAGGTTCCTGGAGCAGAGATGAGGTGTTTTACCTGGTTTCAGTTGAGCAGGATTTCTGTGCTAAATACAGGTTGGCGTTCACCTGAAGGGTCACGGTAACTGTCAGTGTGTTGACACAGGTGACACCCTGGCGTGAGTTAGTCCATCCTGTTTGGCTGTTGACACTCCTGCTGCCATGGCCCAAGCCAGGTGCCCTCAGCACTGTTCAGGGAGAGCACAGGGAGGTGCCAGTCCCGACGGGCAGCACTGACACAGCTCAGCAGTAGGAACCCATGATGTGTGTGCTGGAGAGCACAGGCCCTTGTATATGCTGGATACCCGTAGACCGAGCAAGGGTTGGGGCACACAGAAAGATTTGGGCTCCCAAAGTATGACAGTTTTGTCTTATAAATGGTTTTCAGGTTTATCCCCGGTCCAGAGACTTGGGATTGTCACAAGATATGTGTTGATCCAGCTTGAATTTATGTCCTGCTTCTTTTGTGGTGGAAAGTAGACAATAGTGAGACTGTAGAAAGCTGAAATAATTGGAAGTGTTTGTCTCTTAGGGCCAAAGTCCTCCTGCCCTTTTAACCTCCCAGCAACAGGCGTGGTAGATGGTGGGCTTTGTCTCAGCTGGCTGTATACCAGCAACCCCAGGAGCCAACCAAAGGGTCTAAAGTACTGTAGAGCTGGAAGGATAATAATTTGTATTAAGTATTATTATTTTTTCCCCACAAGAGACTCAGCACAGGAGGGTGTCTGAATTAGGCCTTGCTGATTGAAAGCAATTCTCGAGATTTCATGGGGGACTACTCTTCCATTTAATAAGATCTTATTTTTTTTTGACTTGCAAGTGGGCTCCTGTTTTGTAAAGCTCATTACAGTTTGTTATTTTCAGGAAACGGGTTCAATCATGATGCAATTTGGATAACTAACTTGAAAATTGTCATCCTAAAGTATATAATGTAGCTATCAAACAAAATAAGTGTGCACTTAAGGAATTGCTTTTTGATGTGTTGTTTGTTCCTTCTCTGATTGTTCTTCTGATGACTTGAGTGGAATTTTGGTAATTGGTTTTTGGGAACATTGGAATAGTTTGAATCTGGATACATATCCAACCCAAAATCATTCCTACCTGTCAGTTGTATTTTGGCAGCGTAGATGTATCTTAAAAAATTAATGTATGCATATGTATTTCCTCTGTACTGAGGTTTGCTTGCACATGCTCACCCCAAAACCTCTGTACTTTAATAATTTAGGGGAACCTCTGTTCTTTGTTAAATAGTGGCATGAGTTATGCTAGTTGTGAAAAGTTGTGTGCAACTAATTCCACCAGTTCTTCATCTTAGTAAACAGTTTTTTCCACTTTGAGAAACAATGGACTTGGAGAATTTTGCTCAAATACAGCATTCCTTCCCTCCTTTCTGAAAAAAAAAACCTGTCTGAAAGGAAAAAATTTATGCACTAACCATGAAAATTCAAGCATGATAATTTTTAAAGTTGTCATCAGCTAAGTTTAACTAGTAACTTTACTTCAGCTTGCAAGTCGTTCACAAAAATTAAGTGCTTACCTAAATTAAATTATTAGGGCAATGCAGCATTCGTGATAAAAACACTGAGCTGTGTTTAAGTCTTGACCTCTCCCAGCAGGAGGAGTCAGAGAAGTATGTTATAATAATACTTCATCTTTATAGTTTTTGGATTGTGTAGTAGGATGGATTTTCCAGCAGAGGGAGAAGTATACTGCATTATTGGGAACTGAGATATAATTTTGCAGCTCTAGTTCAATGAAAATTCCTGTTACTTTGCTTAGAAGACACACTTTGTTCTGACTGCTGTTCTTTTGAAATGTCACTATATCTTTCTGCCAAATTTGTTATCAGTAATTTTTATATAATCATAGTTTTGGTGCTTTTCAAAACACAATCAAATAGCTAAGTGCCTGTTTTATAGGCACTGTTTTTTTCCCCTATCCATAGTAGTCTGGCCTAATGAGTTGCACTTCTCCCTGGTTGCAGTGATAGCTGTTCCTCTGTTCTTAATTAAACTATGTTAAAATATGCTTTAAGGGACATATGTGTGATAACATTGTTTGTCTAGTCATTGTCAGGGTAATCTATGGATAACAGCTGTAAAAACCAAAACCAAAGAAAATCAGAGCTCTCTGTGTTAGAACAGGGTGTTATTTGAAGAGAAATGTGGGTGAAGAGTACAGCATATTCCAGATAAAGAGCAAGTCCCTTGATGTGCCACACTCAATGTATGTGTTTTGTCACTGCTGTTCTTCCTTCACTGTTCTCTTCCTTGCTCCTTGCTCAGTAAAGCACTTTAGCCCTGTGCTGAGTGTTGCTGATGGTCAGCGATTTGTTGGCAGTGTGTGGTTTAAAGTCTTTACTTTGGTCTCTGGAGCTACTGTAAGAAGTCTTTTAGGTGCTATTTTATGAGAAAGAGTAGTGCCATCCCCAAAGACTTTTCAGCAATAGAACATTTTGTTGCAGAACATGATAAATTTTGATCACTGCTGTCTCAGCAGTTTCAGCTTTGTTTTAAGAGGCAGTCAGGGAGGGGGAGATGGTGGAGGTTGTTTAAGTTTTAGTGAGGCCACTTTTACTCTCTGTAACAAAATTAACCAATATGGAAATAATTATTCTGCAATAACTACACCCTCTGTCCTTCTGGTGAGAGTGGCCATGTTCAGCAGTGAAACTAACGGCTCTGGGAATATTACTGGATAACTTGTCCTCGGAGAGCAATTCATGTAACACTGTCAAATTACACAATGTCAGTGCAAGGTATTGAAGAACACATTACAATGACAAATTAGAAGTGCAAGGTCCTTTGAATAATGTAGTTCCTGTGAAGGTGGAAACTCATTTCGGAGTAGCTCTTGGGATTCACAGGCTATCTGGGATTTATGAATATGGTAGATATTTTGCTTTTCAGGTTTGGGGGAGGGGGCACTGGATCTCTGTAGGGACTCTCTTGTTTATATCAGATGAATTTGCTTGTTCCAAAAAATGGCAATACATGCCGCTGCCTCCCTTCTACTGGGAATTTGCGTATAACAACTGTTTAGGTAATTCCAGGCTTTTGCAGAGTTATTGCCTTCTTTGGCTGACACTGAGTGTAGTAGCACTCAGAGGTCTTGCGTCTCTGTGAGAGGACACTGAAAACTTTCCTAACCAAATCACACTGGGGGCTGGGATTGCACAAAATAAGATAAAAATCTGGATACATAAAAGCATTTGGGAGCCCAGTCCAAAATTACAGTCCTTAAAAAAAAAAAAATCTTATTTGCTTCCCAAGCTTGGAACAGCCTGCCAGAAGCCCAGAGACATTACATTTTTCTCAGTAATATTTCTTAAGCATCCTTGGTCATGTTTTTAGTTCAGGGTTCTTGATAAAGCAAAGAAGTCTAGTGCCTACTCCTGGTGGCTTCCTGTCGTTTGGGCCTTATGAGCCCTATATGCTTAGATTATACCTAGCAGATCATACCTCTTAGTGTTTCAGAAATATTATGCAGAATAATAATTTCCCTAGTGAGTTAGCATTTCCTACACACACACAGTAAGCTAGGAAGAAAGTATAGTGCAAGAATTCAACAATAATCCTGATTTTCAGAAGGTGGAAGTTTAGGCTGTTAGTATCTGCAATATGATGAAGCTTTGGACAGCACAAAGACCAAGATGTCTATGCTTAGGCAGCTTTTTAATTTGGAGAACTACTCTTTGTTCCTTTCTCAAAGAAGAAGATGCATCATTGAATATTGTGAGTTTAAGTTTTTACTAGCAAGTTTAAGGATTTTTCCTGAAATGTTTGAGTGGTATTTATGAAGGCTTTTTTTCTTAGAAGTCTTCTGAAGTTTGGGACAGAGTGGTTTTCTCAGTGATTTAGGTGTGTGCAAAGTGGTATGTTTTCTTTTTAGAGACCAGGTAGTTAGTGGGGTTTTTTGTTTGTTTGTTTTTGTGGTTTCAGTTTGGTTTTTGTTTGGTTGTGGGTTTTTTCCCTTTTAAAGCCTGATTCCATGGTAATGAGCATGGATGTGCTTTAGCAACATACATGTACCTCTGTCAGCAAAATTGAATGAAACTTGGAGCTTCAGCTCTCCACCACTGAAAGCAGGTGAAATGGCAAATTGCTTGTGATGGTACTACAAAGCTGTAATTCTGCTGTGGTTCACTTCACAACTGACCTGGAGCATCAGAAGATTTATCCTACCATGATCTCAGTTCTAGGCTTATTGCAAAACCTAAAAATAGGCCAACTTGCATGATTTCTTGCTTTATTATAAATATTTCATGAAGAACAGGTTTGGTTCAGTGGTCAGCAAATGGTTTGATAAACAGTGGGTGCATTTTTACATTGGTGGGTTCATTGCTGTGACATCTGCAGTGCTATTTGAAAAGGCAGGATTATTTGCTGAAAGCTGTATGTGAATTTTTAAGTGCTTATGTTTTAACAATCTGAGGATGTCAAAGTATTCTCCACTTTCATTTCTTGGTAGTCCTGTGAGCAAAGATGCAAGAGCCTCTACCAGCTATTTCCCAGCAAGGAGGTGCAGTCGAGCAGGACACTCGCTGTGACTTGTCTCAGTGTAAGGTTGCAGTGGCAGCTCAGTGTCAATCTATAACTGTTTTACCTTGCACACTCTGTTTCAACGAGGTGTCAGGTATTTGCACGCCAGCTCTGTACCTTCCTCCAGGTTTTTCAATATGCAGGTGTCAGCACAGACTGCTGGTCAAATTATCATGCTGGTAGCAATGGTACACCGTTCCAGCAATTTCAGGTATTCTCCTGTCACTTGTTAACCCACAAGTCCTACCACGGCTCATTATACTTAATTTTAGCTGTGTTGTCCTACTGGCCACGGCTCGTTACTCTCAAGGCCTCTTTGCATTGTCCTGTCATTCATGGATCACTCAGTAACTCAACTCTGTGCAGGCAAAGCTGCTGTGACACCCTTTGTCCAACAGTGGCAATGCCCAGACTGTGTAGTTCTAAGTAGAGGCTTGTAGTTCTTTGGGCTGCGTTTTTTTTTCACTTGAAGGTACCAGCTTGAAGATTCTGTTGGCCAGACCTAGATCTTCAAAAATTAAAGTAACATGTCTATGTAGATGTTATTGAGGTAATTGTAGGAAATACTGCTTATTAATCTCAGCAATAGAAACTATATTTAGGTAGAAAGGATATATAAGTCAGATTTGTAATCAGATGAGGAGAAGGTAGGAAAACCTAAGAATTTATTTTAGTTTAGCACCAGACCAGCAACATCTAAAGGTCAATGGAAAGAGGTTTATAATAACAAAATGCCTTTCTCTTTGAATTCTTCATAGTATTTGCCAACTTATTTCAGAAAAAAACCTGTATTATTTTATGTCATGAAACAGCTGAATGAATTCTAAGGACAATATCATTCTCAGTGTGTAGGCAGCTCATATGATTGATAAAAGAAGCTGAACAGCTTTTTGGGCTCTGTGTTACAACATTGACTTAAAATGTTCATTTGTGGAAAGTAGAGGTTTTTGTCAGTGGACAAGTATAAAACTAAAAGATACAATATTGCCTTAGTCAGCTAAAATGTTTTATTTAATTAAATTTTGGAACTCTGTTTAAAAAAATAGATCAATTTAAATATTTGACATAGTATTTTCATTCTTAGGCTACGCAGAATATTTTTCCTCCTTTGGCCAAAAATATTTGCTATGTTCACAAGTAGTTTTCATTGACTTAAAACTGGCTTTACCAGTGACTCTCTTCCTTTGTGCAGTGAGTTTTTTTCTGATTTCACTCAGCCTGCTCAGCAAATGGATAGACTCATGCAGAGTCAAGCTTGGCCTAAATGCTCTTTGGCAAGGCAGTTCCCTTTAGGATCCATCTGCACTACTGAAAATTTAAAGGCAAAGTGAAACAAAAGGTTAAAAGAGTGAAATACCAATCATTCTAGAGAAAACAGGAGGAAAGGAAGAAAGAAGATAAAGGGAAGATTTTAGCATCCTTAGTGCTGACTTAAATATTTGGTAGGCATTGCCAGGAAGCAGAAGTGGCCTGAATGCCTTGGTAATAATCAAAGAAGATAGATAGCCCTGCCTCTCTGAACTCCTTCTCTTTTTTTCTCTAACCTCCAAGCTTTTATTTAAGCCCAGTAACTACTGCCAGGGCTTGCTGAGCTCATCATTTGATCTCATATTCTCTCTCCCTCTCTTTCATTACAGTACAGCTTCACCAAACCTAGAATAAAATCCTGCTTCATCTGGATATGCTGCATATGGTGGCAGGCAGGGCAGGAACTGATTGTGTGGAAAGGTATGAGTGTCATTTCCTTACCCTGGTGTGCTGTGCAAGTGAGGAATACTGGGGTCATGGTAAGGCTTTGTTATTCTTTGTCAGGCATTACCTGGTTTCCTCTGAATTTGCAGTATGCTGTCATTACTGGTATTAAAACTGTTATCATTCAGTTAATTTCTTTAGCGTTACTAATAAATTACTATATCCAGATTTACAGTTGTAGCTGGGAATGTTTCTGGGCTTTCATTTTGCAAATCTGCTTTTATATGCTTGGTTTTGCTGCTTTCCTTTCTTGCACAATATAGAACAATCTGCAGCTATTTCTGCCTAGAGTCACACTGACTGCCAACCAATTAAACTCTGGCAGTTTTATTCTAGTTAGCATCTGTATGTGTTGTCATGTTTCATGTACTTCATCTGTACATCTAAATCTGTATTGTAGTCTGACCTAGAATTTTCTTAGGTATTTTGGCTGTTTAATACATGGAGATACAATTTCCAGCTTGATCTGCTGTGAGATGGAGTACCTGGCATTTGCATTTTGAAGTCTTGGCTAAAAAGGCATAATGAACATTTAGCCAAATGTCCGCTAGTCACATCAGATACTGCTCCAGAGAGGTTACATGTAGCCTTTGCTTTCTCTCTTATCAGGAGACGCAAAGACCTCTGACGCTGCCAGACTGTCTGACTGCCAGCTGGCAGTGCAGCCCTATCACCTCAATTCGAGTGAGCTTCAGTGTGCTTTATTAATGCTTTGTGCCTTCCCTTCTCTGTGTCTGTTACGTAACTGATTTCACACACTGCAGAGAGGAAATGCACCCACAGGCACCTCCTTCTAAAAATGCGCGTTATGTAGTAATTCTGTAAATATTCCTAGGAACAGTTTTCCCTTTACTGATCTCCACTGCTGCTCTCCCAGAGGGAACATGAAGGGAACGCTTGCAGAATGGGGAAATGCTAATGTTTTCTGTGGCCAACGTGGCAGGACAGAAGGGGCTGCCACCCTCGGCTGAGAGATGGGAAAAGAAGGCATTTTGTGGGCTGTCCCTGGCTAGAACCAGTACTCCCCTGCTCTCTCTGGAGAAAAACAAGGCCGGGATGAAGGAAATAAGGTCAATCAGAACTGGAGGACTTGACAAGGTCCATGTTAATTTATTTAGATCTAATCTTCTGTTCTTGTGTGCTGAGTGATCCTTGACAGGACTGCATACAAACTGGAAAGGACTTATGCCGGGTGCTACTGCTAAACAGTTAAATGGCTTCTGGGCTGATTTGATGCATTTGTGGGTACTTGGAATCAAAAGAATCTAATTTGGTATATGTATAGCTGTGGTGACCGCAATTTGTATTAATTTATGTGAATTATCTTCTATTACAGCTGTGTGGCAGCACAGAGCTCCAGGCAGGCTACAGGCTCCTCAACCACTTTAGTTGTCCATTTTCTTGCACGAATTCTGCACTTTCACTCAGGCCCTTGGCAGTTGCAGAAACTGGGCACTAGGTATCTACTAAGCTACTGCATGTGCTGGCTGGAGAAGCAGCTCTGGGCCAGCCAAGGGTTTCCTCTGCGCTACAGGAATGCTCAGGGTTGACAAGGCTGAGCATATTTCTAGCTGCTTTTTGCCATTTGTGTAGGGTAAAACTCTTGGAACCAAATAGAGTCTTGTTCTCATGGGCTCTCGTTGCATTGTTGTGTGCAGAGCAGGTTTTCGTAGCTTAAATTCAAACTAGACAAGATTTTACAGTAAGGGAAAGGGAAGTTTTTCAACAGAATTGCTTGGTCATATTTTTAATGGGATATTTCACTCTTGCATATGGCTGAATAGGTATTAAAAGCTGGGAGGTAATAAAGTATGAATGAAGTAATTTTGACTGCAAAAGCTATGTTAGGGGCAGGCTATCAAGTTCTATTTCCTGAGAAAAAGGGTTAACTTCATGAGAAAACTAGAAGTGATCTCAGAGGTAAGAAGATGTTTGCTACTGCAAAACTTTCTGTATCAGTTACTCTTGCAAGTTTTCTCTCCTTAGTGTGCTGGTTTACCTCTGCACACAGCCTCTTTCTGCAGTTTCTTCATCCTAGGCTCATAAGCTGTGAGTATATTATACATGGGATAAAAGGAAGGAGATTTCAGATAAGTTTAAGATACGAGAAAATGTTTTGGGTTGGTTTTTTTTTGGCGTTTCCCTCACTGACCTAACACTTTGGTTAGTAAGCACATTAGTACTAATCGGTTGTCTTAGTGCACTAGTTACTGTGTGAATATGACAAGATAAAGATAAACTAATCTAATGTATATTTGAAATTGAAGCTATTGGGATTTGAGTTGAATTGTCTCTGGTGTAATAACTTACTCCCTGGTACTTGTTTGCAAAGTAAACTTGTATAGTTTCCTATTTTTGAGAATGTCTACTCCTTGTTCAGCTGAGGGGAAATACCTCTGAATCAAATTGGATTGCTCTTTCTCATGCCCCTCAATTAGCATTTAAAGAAGAGGAGAGAAACAAATGATGAGTGGAGGAAAAAATGTGTAAGAAAGGTGAATAAAGAACATGGAAAACAAAGCTTACTTATGACAAATACATGGACTCTCTTCGGTACGTTTTCTCATTGGCATCTCAGAAAGAACAGGACTCCTGGGGCCTTGATTTTTCTCTTGTGTTTATATATAGAGTTCACAAGCTGGATGTGTAGCTAGTGTAAATCAGTACAGTGCTGCTGAAGACTGGAGATGTGGCTGAGGAACTGCTGTGGGAGGAAGTATTCTGGTGCAAATGTGGTGTAAGTAAGATGACAATGATGTGTGCCTTTATTAACTCAGGTCCTTAAACAAAGGGATGGATAACAGACAAATAATGCTCTTAGTAGTGCCTTCAGCACTGCTTGGCCAGAAGGACAACCAAAGCGGTCAAAAGAGCAAAAACATGGAAGAAGCAGGCAATGAATGGGGTGGAATCACTGAGCAAGAAACATTTTGGTGAAGACAATCAATACCTTAAGGTAAATTACAGCCAATATAAAGGAGCTGGACATTGGGAAAGTAGTGTTCTTAGTCCAATGGTATTGTCTCTCTGAAGCAGTTGGTCTTTTGCTTATCCCAGAGCTTGTAATGTGATCTGCCTCTGTTGAAAAAATGTTCCCCATACAATTATGTATCACAAACCAATTTTCATATAAAAAGATCTACATTTCAAGTGCATCTGAAGGGCTGACTGTGCTGTTTGAATGTATTTAGATGATCCTTCATCTATAATTTATGTACATTGCTTGTGTCAGGTATGTATTGATTACCATTCTATTGGATGTCAGCTCTCTCTCTCCAGAGACGAGTGGAGCAAAGCAGGGAGCTGGTCCTCCTGTTAGAGCTCTATTAAGCTGTAATGATTTGCAGTCTTGTGTACCACAGGAGCTGTGTAAGGTCATGGACTCTGGGACTAGAGCAGGCTGACCTGTGCAGGGTGGGGTTTGACCTCTCTATGGTAACACTTGGCTGTTTCTTTTCCCATATGATGGGCATGCAGATCTGTAGGGGCATTTTGCTCCATGGATTCAGTTGTGGTACATATCTATGTTACTCAAAGATTTTTAAATGTGGGCATCTACTCCTTGGAGTTATAAGAGTGCAGGGTATACCCATATCTGCCTAGGCAGGTTTATGACCTGGATCATCACATCCTTTTCACTCCCCTTCCCTGGTTAGTCACAACATGTGAGATTAACAGTCTTAGGTTGTTTTTTTTCCCTTTCTTTTTAATTCAGAAGCAGGAAAGGTTAAATGTCTTCAAGACATCATTTGTTTAAGAGCTTTTTTAAAGTTGCTGTGTCTTTAGTTCTTACTGTTGATCCTTATTGTTACTACTGGCTCTTATTATGTGCAGTAACCTGCAAGGTTTAAGTGAAAATCTGGGATCCAATGTGTGAACTTGTGTATAAACACAAAGCAAACCTCAGCTGAGTAGCTTTAAAGAATTTACTATCTGGATGGAATGACAAGTTGGCATTGTAGGTGCTCTTCTTGAAATGACACAGACCAGTCTGTTGCCAGCTGCATATGATCAGTGTCCACTCTAGAGCTGTGGTGGGTGATTGCAGTTACAGTTTTCTCTGCATTGTTTTGAGGATACATCACCTGAGGAAGCAAGTTAAGCCTTGTGTGGCCCCATTTGCCAAAAGTGAAAGGAGATATTATGACAGAAATTCTGGATGGTGCAGTATTTTACCGTATCGCATTATACCAGGGACACAACAACTTTGGGTGGCTTTTTTATACTCTTTAGCCAAGCTGGAGTAATATCTCTGAACTCTGTGAAGCAGGTTTCTTTGGCAGTAGGAAGTTGTGCAGGTGATGAATCTTGCAGAGCTCAGCAGGACCTGTTACTCTGAGTGCGGATCTGCCCGGTGTTCCCTCTCAGGATGGCCCTGTGCTGTGCTGTGTCATCCATCCCATACAAACATACCCTGAGCTTCCTGCTCCTCACTGCTGTGAGTCTGGTAGGAAATTTTGCAAACTCAGCTTGTCAAGGAAGAAAAGCAGGTCTTGTCAGGTGTTTGTGAGCACTTTGTGCCTTTCCACAGATGAATTTTTAGTATCTGTACTGCTGAGTCATGAAATGTGATAGCTCAGTACAATCAGAGCTAATTTTGTTTTGCCTCCAGTCTTTGACTGCCATCCTCAACAGAAAGGCTGGACTAAAAGAATTTTTCAAAAACATATCTAGAGGGAACAAATACCACTGATTAACTTAATAGGTGAATGAGCATCATTGCACTACAGAATTATAGCTCGAAATTGGATTCTCAGTGCTAGAAATCCAAGGGAAGGAGCTTGACAATGACAGATATTTTCTCTCTGTGGTTTATTTATAGACAATGAAGCAGGTGGTTTGTAGTTGTTTCTTTTTTTTTGCTTTTGTTTGTTGCTTGGCTTTGGTGGGGTTTTTGTTGGCTTTTTTTTTTTTATTCTCTTCTTAAATGCCTAAGGAAAGTCTTGGTATTTTTATTCATTTTTATCTGCTTTAGATATTCAAAGTCAGACTGCTATTTAAAATCAATCAGTGTAAGGAGCTGGGTGTCGGGAAAGTGGGGAAAATGCCAATTTTTCTTTGGTGCCGTTTTTGCTGTTTCTGAGACTCACATCATTCCCTGCAGCATGGACTGGGTTTGTGTTCAGTTTTCTCTGCTGTCTCTTCTTCCTCACCAGGCAGCAGAGCTCATGCTCTGACTTTCCTGGACCTATTTGAGAGCCCACCCAAGGATGCAACATTTAGGTTTGCAAGTGCCAATCTGGGCAATTCTATGATTCTAACATGTATTTTTTTTGTCGGAAGCATGATCTCAGTGTACATCATGAAACCACAGAAAAAGAGCTCTGACTACTAAAATTTCCTCTCTTGGTGGCTTCCTTAGACAAAGGGATGCTTAATTTCTGTGTTTCAGAAGGCTTCTAGGCAGGAGGCAACAACTACATGTCCCACGTGTCCTGATACTGGCATAGAAAACATTTAAGTAAAACAGGAACTATTATAGAATTATGTACTAAGTTAAAACCTGACTTCTGAAATTATGTTCTTTACTGCATCCAGCCCTCCATCTCCTTTAAACAGTAAATTATGTGCACTGAGACATATTACAATTTCCTCATTTTCAGTACCTTAGTGAGTACTGAATTATTTCAGAGCGACATTGTTTCTACATGAAATAGTTGGGGGGGGTTGTTGTTGTGTTTTTGTTGTTGTTGTTGTGTTCCCCCCCCATATAACTGTAAATATCTGTATAAACTGACCAATGATATAGAAATTTGCGTTTCTGGTGCTCTATACTGAAGTATCATTACTTCTTAGTGTTATCAATAAAACCTTTATTTCATGCCTGAAAAACGCCTGGGACAACTCACATGAGAAATGCCAACAGAGTTCTAACTTGTTCGAGATTTGCCCTTGACTTTTTTGTTGTACATCTACAGGCAGTTTTCTCTGCTTCAGGGAACTCAAGCAAGTGGCTTGTAGAAATCAAAGTTAATTTTTTTTTTTTCCCTTTCACACTAAGCTTTTGGAATAATATACCTTGTACTTGTGGAATCCAGTGAAGAATTTCCCTTTTCGCCACAGAAGTTTTATCTTCAGCCTACCCGAGCAAAGATGTATGTTGATAATTTCTGGTATTTCTGCACCAGTAAACACCCTAGTTAATGTTGCAAACAGCCTTTTATTAAAGCCTTCTTTTTATCCCATCAACTACATTTTTTAAAAATTCTGCTGTCTCAAAGCTGCCGTCATTAGTCTCAGCTCAAATGTTTTCAGGAAAGTTTCAATTAAATGCAGTCAGCTATTATGCAAGTGGGAGGAGAATATAAAATTTCTATTACTTTTGTTTTGCACACAATCACTTGGAAATAGTTACATCTGTACTTAAACTGTGGTGAAGCATGATTTACACACACAGAGCTGCTCATCCTTGAAAAGCTTAGGGTTGGTTTTTCTTTCTTCCTATCAAAATAATTAAAAACTAAACTAAAATCCTATTGACTTGTTTCCCCCATTGTTATGGAATGGGAAATGGCTTGTTCTTTCTATTGTATGGGTGCATTACAATATATATTATATATCCAGTGTATATCAATTTATTTTCTCATGGTATCCTACTGAGTTGGTATTATTGGGACAGGAGATCATGTAACCTATTATGTCTTCCATGATTTCCTGGCATGTCAGTAGTATTGGCACAGGAGAAGATATAGAGCATCTCAGTGCAGAATCCTAAATATGTCCTTTTACTGACATTTCCTGACAGAGAAACAGACAAGCTCTTGTATTTTTAAATTTTATTTAATTTTTTTTTGATAGCCACAGTTTAACACTCCCTGCAACATCCTTTAATTTAAATCAAGATCTCACTTTTGTAATGACAAAATCTGATATTTTGAGACTCGATAGAAAAGTAGAAATTAAGCACTTCAAGGTGTAAAGACAAATCTGTTTTCAAAATCTTTGTGTTATCTCATAATATTCTAAATTTTATAACTGGGTTTTTTGTTGTTGGGTTTTTTTTTTTTTTTTCTTTTTCTGATTCATGTTAAACTTTGTGTTTATTTTGGAATTGCATTTATTTTCCAGAGTTACTCTAGTTTGGGAAATTTTTCAGTTCTGTCTTCTTTTGGTGGGGTAGCAAAAATGACAAGTTTTGATTCACTCTTTGTGTAGCACTAATGTGGAGAAAACAGGTATTTTGTAGTTTGTTGGAGTTATTTTACCCATAATATAGTTACAGAATTCATAATCCTTTGACTTTCCAAAGGTCACACTAGCATTTAAGCTCTTTCAGTGGTACATTGGGAAGACAAGTGAAAGGTTGATTAACTTCATGATTTTTTTAACATGCTTTCCCTTCATTTTTCATATGACATCAGTGCTGATAATGGTAGTGGAGTATTCCATCTATCTGCTTTAAAATTAATGCTATTTACATTATTGTAGGTGGCGGGGTTTTTTTAAGAAAGTGAGTTTGCAGTAAATATTAAACCCATTAATTCATCTTGAACATTTTTTGATGTTTTTAATATGTAACGTATAGCTATATAACGAATACAGCTGTTTTTAAATCTGGCAATGTTTTCTACAGTGCCTAAAACTTCTGCCGCAAGAAGAGCATGGTAGTCAAATGAGCGAAGGGACCTCTGTGAACCTCTACAACATATGACATACACCTTTCTCAGTGTAGTAATAAGCTAAGACCCTTCTTCAGATACTGAATGTAAAGCTGTTTGCAGAGCAGATCTTTTCCCCCTTCATCACCTGTCTGCCTTTTTCTTTGATTAGTGTCATGGTCGGTTGGGATCTTCTGCGATGGCAACTTTTTTTACTAATCTGAGCATGGTCTAGCATTCAATTTTCGGTTCCTTAGACTCTCAAAAGTCTTTTAATTAGTTACTGTCCTTGAGCTGATAAGTGACAGGAAATATTACCTATGTGTCCTTTCATCAGTGCCAGCAGTGTGTTTCCCCAGGACTTGCAGAAGGAATCTGCCAAGTGGCCAAAGCAGGATAGATAAAGAGATAGATAGATAGAAAGAAAAATATAGATAGATAGGTGATTAACTGCAAGTGTTTCTTCTTTTGCTTCAGAACTATGAGAACCAATGCTGTTGGTAGTTTCATACGTGATTTCTGCTCTATTCATCCTTTAGGGTTTCCTGATGAAATTTGACTCACAAAAATAAAATTGTACTTCATTAATACATCTCAAAATATGGTCTATGCCCTTCAAATGAATCTGCATTTCAAGTACACCTGAACAGAAAGTGCTTTCCAGGTGCAGTGCATTTCTGCAGGTCAGACAGTCCCCAGCTCCACTGCTGAAATAGCTCCCACATGCTGAGACTGGAGCAGGTGTTTCTCTCTTCACTCAAAGCCATCCACTTGACATCTGATTTCCAGATGCTCTAAAACTGTACCCTGTAACAGTCTATTTTGTGCAGTCCTGCTTATATTCTTATCTTTTGTTCATTGTTTTCAGGACATATATTAGTTTCCTCTCACCAAAAAAGTTAAAAATAGTAAGGTTGGATTTGAATTGAGCTCATAAAACTTTTTAGGTGTTATAGGATGTTATAAGACGTATATAACCAAGTTTACACCAGGCTGCAACTTCTGAAGCTTACTTTTTGGCTACAAATAATTATACTCACGGAGTGGAGATCTCAGCAGTGCTCATCTACAAGCTTTTAATTTCATCTGTCTGATTAGCACTGTTTATTTTTTTCTCTTGACACCCCGTTACTTTTCTAGCTTTCACCTGTGTTTGTCTTCTCATATGTCCCCAATTTCTCTTGATTTTCTTGACATCTACAGCAGGTGTCTTTGGCCTGAATGCTCCCCAACACCTGCTACCTTCTTGCTGATTCCCTTTTAATATGTATCTCAACTGCTACATACCAGGAGGGGAAAAAGGTAATTGTTTATATCTTTTGTGAAAAGTTGTTGTGATTTTTTTATACAAGCTAATCTTCCAGTGGAAAATGAATATATTCCTTTTCTCACCTCATTTTCACTGTTTTTTTTCTTTTTTTTCCTGTGTGTATGAGAAAAAAAGCACAACAGTTTCCATTTTTATTCCATGAAATAAATGGGCAATGACCAATGAGAAATGAGAGAAGATGCTGAGAAAGACTTTTACTTTCTTCTACAGGAATGAAATGTCAGTATTACTTTGTTTTGCCTTTTCTTGTTTAAGACATGAAACGTCAAACACACAGGTTTTTGAAATGCCTTTCTCCTTGTATTGCAGTAAGTGAAGAAACAAAAACCTGAGACATTGGTTTTCTATCATGCTTCACCAAAAATAAACAATACAATTATGTAACATAGGGAGGGTTACTATACCACTCTGAGATTCTGAACATATAGTTGTTTCTCTGTGAAACAAGAAGACATCAAAAGAAAGTCACTGCTTGTCCTAGATGTGGTAGTGATGTTGTTGTGTCAGTGATGGCCTAGGATTTAAGAATTACAATGTTCATAGGGACAGATAAAGTCTTCTATGAGATCAGCTGGAATATTTTCCTTCTGTGTCTGCCTCTCTTGACTGATCTAGTAAAAGATAGCTTGTTATTACGAGTCTCTAGACTTATGCCTTTTTCCAGGTTTTTTTTCCCATCAACTTCCTTTATCCCTGGATTCAACACATGTCATGAACCCTTTCTCTCAGAGAAGTGTTTTTCAGAGAAAGAGCGGAGATGGCTCCCATTGATTTCCGTGAAAGCTGTGCCTGTCCCTCCCCTCTGCAAAGCAGTGGTGTCCCTTCTGTTCCAGGCTGATCACATGGGAGCCCAGACCTTGTCCTCCTCCGTTTGAGAAGAATTATGACATTTGTCTCTATGGGAAAGCTTCCACCTCAGAGGAATTTCACATCCCACCCCACTTCCCCACCCCCTGGGATACCCTCAAGCTCAGCAGAGAACAGGGACAGTCAGTTCCAAGATAAATTTGATCTGAAGTTAATTCTAACGATAGATTTATACAAATAATTGCATCTCTTTTCAGTTTACAAGTTTTGAGGTTTGGGGCCTTTGGCTTTGGGGGCCATGTGTTTGTTTGAAGCTGGGGTATATAAAAATAGCTGGAATCACAAAAAAAAGGAATTACTTAAAAAAATTTGCTTTTACATTCTAATCACTTGGATTTTTTGTTTACTGAAGCCTGCAAAAGTCTTTAGAATGCTAAATCTGTAAGCTGTGCCCAATCCCTTTTCTTTCAAAGTTAGCAGACATATGAGACAGTAGTTTCAACGATCAATGATGAGGGAGAATCATTAAAGGTCTGTTCCTAGGGAATCATTTCATGGTACATAGACTTTTTCTTAAAAGGAAAGAGAGAGAGAGAGAAAGAGAGAGAGAGAAAAGCAATAGTTTTAGAAAAAGTCAACCCCTCTTCCCCAAACCAAAGCTGGGAAGGGGGAGATGGGCAGCTTTTATTTTTATCTGATGCAGACATCTCTCTGGAAACCTTGTTATAGAGTTTTTTGAGTCCCCTGTTTTCTCACAGCAAATATTTTGATTCACAAGAGACGTACAACCAGTAGAGTAGGAGAGAGAAATAAGTTGGAGAAGTGTGGGAAATATCTGCTTCATAGCAGTGTTGTGGTTTGAGCAATGTGTCTGACTGGTACCCTTGTGCTAAATAAACAATTTGTCTCCTGGATGTTTACAAAGAAGTAACATGGCTGATTTATTTTGTGAAGCCATTGTGGTTGCTCTACCTTGTCATCAGAGTCCTCATGGACATGCAATATTAGGTCATGAATGAAGAGTGTTTTCTGATGGGCCTTGAAGTAAAACATAACAAACAAAAAAAACCCAGTAGTGTGTGATTTGCACTCCTGGAAGGTCTAAACTCTGTGAGATGTCATTTAAAAATATTTCCTGTTTTCTCTTACTTAGTCTCAATACATTCAGGCTCAGCTAAACGAAGAACTAAATTAAAACTGTCATTTCAGCTCATAAATAACGGATGTCTCACCCAGTTAATTATTTATAGTCTTGAATCTTTCAAAAATGAAAATGGCTATACACATTTTTAATGTAGTTCTTGGTAATTTGCTGCATGAATGATAAGATTGCAGATAATCCCAGCACACAAACATGAAAAATAAAACTTTGACTGACTCGCTTATCTTATGTGACTGCTTCTTCGATCCCCTGTGACTTTTTTTAAATTAAAATTTAAGTGAAATCTAATCACAACAAAATGATGTTCATACACTTGCATTAATAATTTAACTGCCAGAGATCACAGTGAAGGTAGTATGGACATTAGAGATTCATTTGCTGCCTGAAAATCAATGCTTTCTCTTTTTTGCTGAGATTTATCTTTTCATCTGTGTGAACTGTGTTTGGATGGATCACAGGTCCGAAATAACAACGGTGAAAGAAATTAAGACTATGCTGACATTAAGAAACCAATTCCCTACCCCAGAAAAACCACCCAAACCCTCTCTCCTGTATTTCTTAGCTAATGATAAAATTATGTCACTTGACTTAATGACTTACTCTCTTTTTATGAACATAGCTAATCTAGTGAAAGATGAATTTGGTGGGTTAACAAAGATTCACTGGCATTCCACAGTGTGTGTGAACTGAAAGAAGAAACATATGGGTGTGAACTCTAAAATTCATTTTGGAGAAAATAGTTCCCCCCAAGCAAACACACCTATTCTTCTCACCTCCTAAGCAGCACAATTTAAGTTTCTTGATGAAAAATAAAAGAAAATCATTGAAAATCCTCAAATAAGGGAAAAGTGTATGGCTTGTCTGCAATCTGGGCTATGTAGCTTAAGAATCTTTTATTTAGGAACTGAAGAGGTTGAGTATCATTCCTGGGGTGGAAGAAGGGCTCTTTTGGGTGGGGGTAAACTGAGAGAGACAAAAACTCCAAGATGAAGGAGCTATAGGTATAGTTAGAAAAGCATTTACAGAGCAAGTACATTAAAAAAAAAAAAAAGTTGGACTTAACATCTGGACAAGTTACTGGCTGGCAAAGGGCTTAGAACAATGACTAAAGAAATTGTGGTGTTGCTTGATTCACAGGGTGTTCAGGAACACAAAATCTACCTCCACTCTTTTAGGAAACAGAAGCATATCCAACACCTGGTCATGTATTTCTAGTGGAAACCATCTTTGAGGCCCAAATCTTTCAAAAATGCTTGAATGCTTGAAGATCAAGATGACTGTGGTTGTTCAAGCTTAACGCTTCGATCTCTGTCAGGAGGAATTGTGCATTTGCAGTCTCTCATCCTGATGTAGTAGGGGAGTGTTCTGAGAAGCTCAGCTTCCAAGGAGAAGGTGGAGTCACCGTAATCTGGGTTTGTGGGAAGTAACAGGTAAGAAATCCATGGTGGAGCTTGAGAGGATTTAAGCACTGATGTTCCTGTTGGTAGGGAAATGGGGCTGGACAGTTTGGGGAGAGAGAAGTAGAGGGTGGGGAAAACACAGCTGCTGTGACCTGAGAGACAAATGGACAAGAAGTGTTTCTGGCAGTTCAGTAAGGACTCAGGTACGTAGGACAGGCAAACTCTGGCCTCCTTGGGCATCAGGAGCTGCCAGCTGTGGGACAGGGGAGAAAAGCAAAAGGTGCAGGTGGTGGAGTGACTAGAAAAACATGCAACCTGAGTGCTATGGGTGAGGAAGGTGGGATTGCCAAGGACAGGAGAAGGATGTCAAGTCAATGAGCTGAGGAGCTGCTGGGCCTGGCTTTTGATGTAAAAGGCAGCTTATGTTTCGAATATGAGTGACTGGAATACCCACATAAAGTGATTAAGACTTCCTTGGTGCTTAGTCAGCTGAACCAATATTGGTGAATAAATATATAAAAGCACTTTATGCATGCCAGGTGACAGAGCCAGAAAAATCAATCTTTTGCAAACACCACCCATCCAAACTTGGCTTCCAGCTCAGTGTGTTTTGTAAATATTATGTCAACATGATACTGCATAACAAAGAAAAAATAATATACTGGCATCCATTTTCTCAGCTGCAGGGAAATCTAACTGGCTGTTGTAATTGAAGAATGACAATTCAGGATTACAAACAGATTTCTGTTCTCAGGTTGTGTAAGGATTGACAAAGGTAGGTAAAATAATGATTTTAAAAATCTGATTCGAGCTGTGGCAGTGTCTCTTTAATTCTGCACCAGGGCAGAATAACATATTGCAGCTTTTTACTAGATACTGCCCTTTGCAAACTTTCTGGAAAATATTTTCCATCATTTTGACATTTCATTTAAAATGAAATATAGAAGATATTAGAAATTCATGTTCATGACAGGTATTATTTGTTTGACTTTGAAATATACAGAGAACACACATTAATGCACAGTGACTGAAGTGTTACAGGGGTGTGTGTCTGCATATTCATGGGGCTCTTCTTTACTCCACAAGAAAGTGTTGCAGAATCAGAAGAGGACTGACCTTTTATAGTACTAAAAATATGTGTATGCAACAATGAATAATTTAAAAAGGAGCCAGCTGAAATGGCTTTCCCTGTATAGACACGTGTGTGTGTAACCAAGAAAGAATGTTATTTTTCCTTGCAGAGGTGCACAGTTCCACAGTGTTTTCTAAGTTGCTTCTGTTTACACATTCAGCACAGAAATTCTTATCCAAACTCTTTTAGTCCTATAGGTTTATCTACTCCTTTTGGAGCTCCACTTGGGGAATGTGAAGGCATTATATGTCAGGGCTGGAAGAGGGCTGAGGGCTACTAAGGTAGAAGTTTCCGTTGACTTTTGTACTACTTTTTTTTTTTTTAATTGTTTGAAAAAATGTATTTGGTTGGGAGTCCTTTTAACATGAGGCAAATTATATTCTTTTTATACAAGAGAGGAAACAGGGATGGAAGTTCTTGCTAAATTGCATACATGTACATGCATGATCAGAGCAGTGAATAAGTTAGTTGAAACTGTTCTGAGTGCAAAAGAGTTTTGATTGACAACCCCTGTTTGTTGACCAGAGGAAAATAAAACCCATTTGAATTTGGATTGACAGTTGCCTTCCTTCATGGTTTAACTGCTGTGTGAAGAGCTTCTCTTCATGGGTTTTGATTAACTGTTTTACAAATCCAACACACATTGCAGGGTGGTGAGGGAGGCATTTTAATCCTTCCTGGTTTTCATATCAAATGTTTTGTAAAGAATATGAGGTTACTAAGGAGAGTTATTTTGATTTATACAGTTCTTCTGAAGTGAGGTTTGTCAACAATTTGCTTTGAACCTTGAGCTCGTCTGACTTCTACATTCAATGCAGTCACAGACTTTACTATATAACTGTAAAGCTTTCATAATTCCAACCCTGAGTTTGCACCTGTGAGTGCTGAACTGTGTGTCAGAGCATCTGTAGTCTTTGTTAAACTGAGAGTTGGAAGTTTGTTTATATAGCTGGAAGAATCACAGGCTTTCCTCCATTGCTGAGGTGTTGCTACTTTTTCCTCCAGAAAGCCCTGAGACTCTCAGCTATTGAAGGGGAAATTCTAATTGTAACTGATCAGCACTAAAAAAAATAAAATAATTCTGTTTCTCCTTAACTATTAACACTGGAACTTTGTTAGTTACCAGAAAAGGTACAAGACTTTTCGTATTGGGAATTGACTCAAACTGGTGACACTTCTTGTTCTTTGGTCCCCAAAATGTCTGTTTGATCATAGGGATTGCCATATTTTTAATGAGGGACAGGTTTCATTCTCCTCTGTGTATCCATTTGCCTGTGCAGTCATTGCAAGTGCACATGAATATCAAGAAATTACCGAAGTCAATTATTAACTACTTATGTGCAATCACTGAATTTACATGTACAGTTGTACAGTCAGGCAATACCCAAGTTTTGGTAATGTAGATAACGTTTGTTGTTGATGTGCATCATAGGAGAGAGTATATGAACTAATGCAGAATAACTGATTATATCTTTACACGGATGTAAAATCTTTCCCAAACAGGATTAGTAAGTAGACATCTTCTTAATTAGGATATACTTTTTCAGATGTTTGATGGAGAATGAACTGGACTGTTTTCCCAGTCTGTTATCATCTGGAACTGGTATCTGTCTTTAGCTCTTATTTGCAGGGTCCCCAATAACTGCTGAATAAAACAAAGAGAGTCAGCTGGGGAGACACAGCCTTGTGTGTATGCAATTGTCTAAAACCTTGGGAAAGTCAAAGGAAAAAAAATCTGTTCAGTGAATTTGCAACAAACATCCATAGACCAAAACACCTGACTAAGTCAATAATCCCTTCTCTGCCTGAGGCATATAAAGCTTGTATGATTGTATTATTCTGTTCAAATTCAAATAGAATAATTTTCCAACTTTCCTTTTATATTTTCCCCTATAACTTTAGTTTCCAGTTGCAATTGTCACAGACCTTACACTTCTGCAAGCCAGTGCTAGATTGTTTTCTCAGGCAAAATGGTCTGTGATCAAGAGCAACTGATTATGTACTCTCTGCACATGCCTCAGCATGTTGATTATGTGAAATCTCATGAAGAATTACAGTCAATGCCAATCACTGTCTAGCTGAAGGTCAAATTTTACATTCCTCTACTGATGTCATTGGGTTTTTTTCTATAGTAATCTATAAACCATGTAAGTAAACCTTGGTTGGATACATGCTCTCAATAAAATGTATTTATGCTTTCAACAGCTGTTTTAGCATGCAAAACCAGAGTTCTGTTCTTGTTCAGCATGCTATTTCTCTAATGTTTATTGATACTGGAGAAAGGAAACACTAAGAAGAGCCCCAGGGTACGGAGAGTTTAAAGCTGCAGAGTGATGCTGGGCTATTATGCCTGTTTTCTGCAAGGTTTGCATGTGGGTGCTGCAGAGGGATGTATCTTGCTCAGTGCACTTCCCATGTCATTATTCACATTCCTTGTTGACTGTCCTCCTGCTTTGGAGCATCTGGATGGTGTCACCACTGCAGATGATTCCTTGAGGGGTTAGTGCCGCGTATGTGCCCCCCGCTCAGCTCACTGTCTCAAAAGATATTGGCTAAGAAAAGTATGTTGTTTAAATACCCTTAATTGGAGCTGTATGTTTTCTGATTTATTTCATTTACTGTTGACGTATCTGATTGCTTATTAATGATTAAACAACATTTTATGAATCTATTAAGAAGGTACTTAGCTAAAAATGCTATTCTAAAAGTGCTAAAAAGCAATACTAAAATCTATACAATACGTATTTTAAGGCATCGCTACCTAGCAATTGCTTTGTATTAGGCTCCCATATGAAGCAGTCATATATATGGCAGATTTAGGCAATTAACAAATAATTTAATAAGTTTGATTCATAGAAGTGTATCTTTGTGGAAATAGCTATGCAGTGTAGGGAGGCACTGTGAAAACATGAAATGTTTGCCCAGTTAAGCTTGTAGTAAATATAAATTGAAAAGTCCAAAAAAAAATGCAGAATAACAAGCCCCCTCTCAGAATGAAAAGATACTGGAATATTAATTTGGTGTCAGTTCCCTGCATTTGAACTGCCAAGGCTAGATATTTTGAAAAGGTAGTTAAGGTACATCGTATATATGGTATCTACACATCTACAAGTTACCTGCAGACAGGTTGTCTTGCACTGATGTTGTTCAGTATGGGGGCTGTATATGTAGGATAGAAAGATTTCCCTCTTTGTTATTTCTGCTAATTTGAAATAAAAGGCTGCTCTGTCCCCCAGTCCCATTCCCAGCTTAAGAACTTAAGGGTATCCCCTACTTGAGAACTAAACCTTCGTTTCCAGATTCTAATATAATAATATCTACCAGTTTTCAGAGTACAAAGTAAGTACTAAATCAATTTTGCACTCTTTTCATAATGCTGGACTAACCCCACTGGGTCTATGTGGTAGAAGTGCAACATTTTCCCTGGCACAATAGATCTGCTTTTATTTTGCTGTCTGTCCTCAGGTACAGCTGTGGACAATGGGAAGCTCACTTAAAGGGCTGGCTGGAAACATTTTCCTAACAAGATTACATAAAGCTAAACCCTTTATACTCTAGATCATGTCTCTGCAAATACGGGGACATACACATTGACACAACTGGATGCAAAAGGTAACAATCAATTTTTGCAGTGGGCTATGATGAATTCAGCAGCTGGGAAAGTAGAGGTGAATAAAGGTTGTTATGCCTGGTACTACCATGGGAGTCACACATCTCAGTCAGAAATGGAATGTTTTTTTCAGCCTGTTTTCCCCTAGATGAGTTATAAAATCAGGTTGCAACAACCTGACTATTATTTTACTAGTAGATCATTGACATATATTTTCATGTTAGATGTTTTAATGTTGCTAATAAGGAAGAAGCTTGGAGTATTTTAAATAGCTCCTTTAAAATAGTTCTTAATGGAAAAAAAGGGGGGTTTATTTTTTTGTATTTTTAGGTCATTTTCAGCATGTGCTGGAAGTAAACTTTCAAAAAAAAAAAAAAGGGAAAAGTATAGATGCTCTTTAATTTTGCTTTTAGTGAAACCTGAAATCCATTTGAATTTTGACTGGCTGCTGCTCTAATATACTGAAATTGTAAATTGCATCTTTTGTCTATCCCTGGCAGATTTTATTCCTCAGGTTTCAGTGTGAGCACAGTTGGTCAGAGCATGGCGGTGATAATATCAGTGTCAGGGGTTCAATCCCTGTAAGGGCCATTCACTTACGAGTTGGACTCAATGATCCTTGTGGGACCCTTCCAAGTCAGAATATCCTGTGATTCTGAGCTCAGAGACCCAGCCACTGATTCCTGTATTAGAAGGGAAAGTGGTGTATTGTGGGAGGTAAAGTCCACCTGGAGGCACCCATCCGTATTTGCTTGTGCATCCCCGTAGTGCCCGTAGTACATCAGTGGTGAGGCACTAATAAATATTTTTCCAGTGCTCAGTAGTGGAGATGAATAGGGATGTTGCTGAAAAGTCAAGATGTCATGAAGAAGGGACATTTTCTTACAATTTCTACATATACCAGGTCTTTTGGTGTTACTTAAGGGAGGACATGGTGAGAGAAATAGTTATGCAATTTTCTATGGGACCAAAGTCCCCAGAAATACAGGCTCTGTTCTGTTTTGGCCGGGTTAATTTCAAAACTGTTTTCCTGCAGTTCTAAAAATAAACTAGGATTTTGCAAACAGGAAACATTTGTATATTTATAGAGTTTTTTCCTAATGTGATTTGTGCCAGTGTGATTCTTAGCACTGAACTGATTTTCAGTGCAGAATCTCTTTTTTTGTTAATATTTAATGCTGGTAGGAGAGGAAGACAGAAATAGTATTTCTCATTTATTAAGTTGTATGGTCAAATTGATACCATTCTAAGAGAGATGGCATTTCTCATTTAATTTCTTGATTTGCATAATTTAGATATAAAAAGTCAACGTGGTAAAGAGTGTGGTACCTTAATGTGGTCTCTTTTGAGAGTTCTCTGTCCACTGTCAGTCAGTAGGATGATAGATATGTCTGTTCAGTCCAGAACTGGGAATTCAGGATTATGGATTTCTTTCAATTTAAACCCTTCCCAGGATTACATTGTACCTAGCCTCAGTATCACGGCTTCATGATTGAAAAATTACATTTGAATTCTTAATCTTTATATGGAGCCAACAATAAAACATTGTGTATAAGCTTCAGAAAAAATCAAACTGTGAATATGCAATGAATATACTTTTTTACAGGATTAAGCAAGTTGCAATAAAAATAGCTTTTGAATACTAGGGGGAAAAAAAGATCAAAATATAGAAGTAAGAACAGTCTATGCATAGTACGCCTGTAAGCAATTCAGTAAGTTGAATTGTTCAGTAAGTTATTTCATCAAAAATTATTTCTTTGTTGGAGTTTAAAATTGCTGCTTCTGTACTGTAAATGAGCACGTACCTTGTGGCTTCATGAGTACACTCATCAATTCGACTTAAAAGAAAGTGATTATGGTAGATGGCAGATCAAAGTCTCCCAGAGATATTCCAGTATTACCCACAGAAGATGGGTAACAGGAGAAAAGCGTCACTAGGTCAGACCAAAGATCTATCTAGTCCAGCAGCAGATTTTTGCAGAAAAACTATTGAAAGACCCTTTTGAGCAAAGGGTCGCTTTATATTTCTGCAACTTGTGGCAATCAATATTTTAAAGACTTCTAAGTCAAAAGTTATATTCTAACTGTCATTTCAAATACCCAGTGATAGACCCATCCTTCAGGAAATTGTCTAAACCTTTTTCAAGACATTTATAGTTTAGCCTTTGCAACACCTGTGGCAAAGATGCAATTTTTCACGGTTTGGTTGTATGTTGTGTGAAGAAATATTTCTTTTGGTATTTTGTATGATTAATACCAGATAATACAGCTACACAGCCCTGTTTGTGCTGCCTGTGCTCATTTCCTTGCTCTCCTTCGTTGTGAGCCAGCCCAGCACCTGAGGGTTGGTGGATTTAGCTGCTGAACCAACAGTGGTGGACCTTTAAGCCTGACTTTCATCGTGGCTGAAGTCTCACTGAGCAACTTTTCTCATTCTTCATAGATACACCTGTTGCTGCTGGGCTGTGACATTAGCCTGGAGCATGATTATTAAGGATGCAGGTCTGAAAATTCTGAGATTGTGAAAACGGTGTCTGTGATTTGCATATTGTTCAATATGCTTCGTTATACAGCATTAGAAACACTAAGCTGTGTATTTGCACCGTAGACACTCTGTGATGGTTGTCCCATGGGACACTTCATCCCCACAACCTATCAGATCATTTGCACTGGACAGCCCTTAAGCATTTATTCTTGCAGATATGCAAGTTCTGCCTCCCGAGGCATTATTTCCCTTGAGGCTGCTTTCCCTCACAGAGGAAATTATTCATGGCTACAGTAGCTTTGATGAGTGTTAATGGCATATTCTGCTTTTATAGAATGATGTTTTTCCCACAAAATACTTCAGGATAAATTGTTCATAGTTCCAAAGCTCCCTACCATTCTCCTTGTGCCAGGAAGACTCAGAGAAGAGTCTCAGTAGCAGTTTTGTGTGAAGCTGAGGATGGAGGAGAAGATAATGTGCCTGTTCTAGTTTGGCAATTCTGGGCCACCAGGCAGATTTAAGCAGCTGACAAAATCCTTACTCAAGCCACTTTGGATTTGACTCAAATCCTTCTAGAGAATGATTTCACAATTTAGATGGCATTTTAAGTAATACTTGCTCTTATTCCATGACATATTTGGTTTGGCCTGGTGTGTCCACCTCCAAATAGTCAGGTTCCTTCCAGGAAAATGATATTTTACAAGAGAAAGCACCCAATGCAGGCCAAGAATATTGATATTAAGGTGAGTTGCTATCTCAGTATTTAGCCAGAGGAGGATTATCCATTGAATTGGAAGTGCAGATAGTTTTTTACAGGCTCACTGCTGGCTTTAGCATGAATGTTCTCTTCAGAGAGATCTCTGAGGATTTGTATTCAATTCTAGAGTATTAAAACTAACTGAAAGTGTGAATCTGTCAAAATAATGCCATACCAGGAATATATAGTAAATACCTAAGTGCTCAAAACAGTGTTCATCTTAATAATTTAAAACTTTCAACAGATGTTTTTCTATTTTTTGTTTTGTATGATATGTCCCTCCTTCTAGTTAAAAAATGTTTTTTTTCTAGTATGTGTGGATAACAGCTGAGGTACAGCCACTGACTTGTGGCACATACTGTTTAAAATTGCAGTTTCAATTTCATCAGATTTATCTCTGTGTGTTGTTTGGGGATTTTTTGAGTTTTGTTGTTGTTGTTGATCAGTCCATAAGTATCTTCATTCCATAAATTACTTCATAATCCAGGGAATTTGACAGACAGTTAAATTTAGCATAAACTTTATAGTTTGGAAAATAGCAGATAGGGACTACAAAACACTATTATGGCAGCATGGAACAAGGAGTGAATTAAAAGTCTGAATTTAAAATAAGTAAATTGTTCAGTATCTATGCTTTGCTAGTGGGTAATTTGAACCATTACTTATTTATTGCCATAATAATTTATTAATACAAATATTATTTATTTATTACATATCCATGCCTGTGCTAGGCAACTCATAAAATAAGACTGATATTTACTAAGAAGAACTTAAATGCTTAAGGATAAAATCTCATGGTGATAAATGGCAATATATCACCTGTAAGTCCAAGATTTTGGTGATGGAAGACTCTTGGAAAATGTAGGGAAAATGTAATTTCTTCTTAAACAAAATAATTGAATTCTATTCGTTTACTTTTGGATTTCTGCTTCATCAGTCCCTTTTTTTATGTCTTCTTATTTGATCTCTTCTGACATTTTTCCTAATACAATACTTGACTGTCGTCTTTATTGTGTACCTTGTGGGGGGCATGTGAAAAAGGGACAATCATTTTTGTATTGGAAGCTAAAAATGCCTTAAAAATTGTTACACATTTGGATGAAAAGTGAGTTCAATTGATAATATATTCAATACTTTTGAATATTAGCACTTTGGGCACAAATTTGAGAGCAAATATATTCCTTTCTGTTCAAAACAAAAGAAGTTTAAAAGCTGTCAGGTGGGGGGGGTTTGTTTGTTTATTTTATGGGGGGGTTGTGGGTTTTTTTTTTTTGTGTTTTTTTGTTTTTTTTTTTTTTTTTTTTTTTTTTTTTTGTTTGTTTGTTTTTTTTGTGTTTTTTTTTTTTGTTTGTTTGGTTGANGTGGGTTTTTTGTTTTTTTGTTTTTTGGTTTTTTTTTTTGGTTGGTTGGTTTTGCTTGTTTGGGGTTTTTTGGTTGGTTTTGTTTGGGGGTTAGCTTTGTTTTATTTGGCGTATCCTACAGTTTATTTTGGGCAAAGGACTAGAAAGGTGGAAGTAAATGCATATGATGCTGCTTCTTTTGTACTTCAGAAAATACAGTGTTCTTTTTGCTAAGCCAGCTTTGGTCCAGGGAAATGAATGCTGTGAGAATTTACTTGAACTTTACATATCTGCTGTTTTCAACTGATAAGAACACTGGGACTGCTAAAATCAGACTTCCCTTCCTGTGGCTTAAGAAATATCCTGTAACAGCAGATCTCTTGCCTTGATCTTTAGATGATTAATCTTTTATGTTTCAAAAACCACAGTAGAAAATGCTGTTTATTTCTAACCAAGGTTCTTAGTAAGAATGTAGATTTTTTCCGAAGTTTCTTAAATCCACAATGCAACTGTTGGTGAGAAGCAGAGGGAAATGGTAACCACAGGGCAGAGTAGCCAGTAGCTTTCCAGTTAGGATACTAAAACACAGGCTCTGGGACCAAACTTATTATTTCTGCGTTGCTTAAGAATCTTTAACACAGATCTTCACGTTCCAGGTAAATCCTCCAACTCTGGGCAGTTTCTGTGTTTACAGCACTGAAGGAATAATCCATCTGAGCTACTCTTAAATGTTTACTTAAGGAAGAAATGAATTTCTAAACTCCATTCACTATTAACTAGATTTTTATTTATTTTTAAGGGTGCTGAGGGTGAAAGAATGTATAGCCTGTTTACAGAATATTAAAGGTATTCCTAAGTAGCCTTAATTCTGACCTGTAAGTCACGAACTGTGGGGTTTTTTGTATAAGAAATATAATGTATTTTAAATCCTATAAATCTTCCATTTCCTTCAGGTTGATAACCATGTAAGTACTCAGGGATGTATTTTATGTATCAAAAGAAACATTTTTAATTCAGGTGTGGCCACCTGAAGACATATTGACTGAATCAAACCTCCGTGTTTGATAACATGGACACACCTGTGTGTTGGTGATGTAATTGGGTACCTGCAGCTCTGGAGGGACACGGGGCTTGCTCCTCTTCTGGTGACATGAGTTACCACATTTGGTCATGTCATAACATGGTCAACTGATGTGGTACCTTCAGACAGTGCAGTTACAGGAAACTTTGGGACTGGACCTGGAGGGGAACAGGAGACATTATTTTGGTTTTTGGAAAAGACTGGAGGACGGCAGTTGCTGAATGAGTATTGGGCTGTCCTTTAGTAAATATGCATTCGTGATATTGCAGTTGTTCAGACTGTTTTGCCATTATGGACAATAGCTTTTAATTTTTTTGCCAAATTAATGATAAAACTAATTTAAATCCACAGAATTTGTCCTTGCCTTTTTTCTTTGCTGAAGTTAAATTGATCAAGAACCAAAAAGATACACAGTTAAATGCAATCTTATTCTAAATGCTTTTGCAAATAGGTATTTGTTTTCATGACCAAAGTGGTTGCCCGAAGCCCAAGATAATCATAATCTGAAATGAAAGAGTAGTTGGTTTCTTTCTTGATGAGGTGGGAATTCATTAGCACTATTAACAGACTTTCTGCCTACTAAATTTACTCTAAAATGCTAAACTTAAATGTCTTCCTTAACCCATGAATGCATGACACAGTCTGACCTAAAAGGCATTCTAGTGAAAGGAAATTCTTCTCCACTGCATTGTGCTTTGTGAACAAGTGACTATAATAAATTGATGTATTTTATATTGCATGATTTTAAATATCTGTGCAATTATGAAAGAAGTTAGAACCTAAATGCAGGAGTAAACACATAGAAAGGACAGAAAAAGAATAGAATCACTGATGTCAGAGAGAGAAGGAATGTGCATTTTGTGTAGCTTTCTTAATATTTGACATAGATTTTGATTGTTTTCTGACACCTTTGGAGCTTCCAGCCACCTCATGTTATTTACAATGTGACACTTGATAGGGAATTTATATAATAAATGCAATTCATTTAATCATTGACTATGCTAATACCAAAACAAATCCACCTTACAACTGTGAATCACAAACCCACTGGGATGTATAAGTCTATCCCTGCCACGAAGCTCACAGGAAAGATGGCCTTTGCAAATGCCTTGAATATTAATGAACAAAGCCCTGAATTTTCCAAAGCCAGTGCAATTGGAACTGAACGTCATCTTTGACTGACATAAATCTGCTCAGCCTTAAAAGTCTGTTCTCATCAAATGAGGAGTTTGACTCCCTGAACACGGTTTGTGACCAAACATCTCATCTGCTGCATAAAAAGTTTTCCCTCTTGCCCTTCTGGTGCTGGGATCTACCTGTGTATCTTTTCCTGATACAATTCCAGTCTTCAAATATTTATAACCTCAAATAATCTCGTTTGGTTTGGAATCCTCCCCTGGCAATTGCCAAAACTGGTACTTGGTCTTGAGTTCAGTTAAGCAACACTGGGGAAGTTAAACAGAAGGAATGAGATCCCCTGGTCTGGTGCTGGGCCTGGTGTGCCGCTACAGAGTGTGCCAGGGGTGAGAGTTGGATGGAGAAGGAGAAGAGAGATAAAACTGCAGCTGCATGGGGCTTTTGAGGTACCAAAGAAAAGCAAATAGAAAAAACATAAGAGATTTCTACCCCATCCTCATAAGATGTCAAACTCACTAAATGGCAGCAGGATTCAGTAATCTATGTTATCAAAGCACGTTTCACTTTGATGTTGCTTCTGTGAAGAGAATTGCTCAGTACTGCCGGAATCACAATGGTCCTTCAGCTGTGGCAGGGCTCTGCGAGGAGCTTGACCAAAGCATGTCCAGGGTAAAGGGAACTGCTTCCCTGCTTACACACTGAATTTCACACTGCAGAGTTGTTTTTGATGATTCCCATCTTCCTTTCCACAATCAGCATTGGATCATAAAGTTGTTTTTAGATGTTGTAGTTTGTGAGGGGGTTTCATCCAAGCTTAGAAGAATTTTTGTGTATTTAAAGGCAGCTATAATAATAATAATAATAATAATGATGATGTGTACTTAATTGGAGTTCTTGCAGCCATTCTCTTTTTCCTTGGTTGTTAATTTTTGTGTTAGAATGACAGCCGTGTCTGAGTTGTAAATTAGATGCAAAGGAAGCAAAGCATAATTTCTGAATTCCTGACTGGCAAGCAGAGTGATAATGCAGAGGGTAAAGAAATTTTGAGGGCCATGACACTGAGAGTCTTCTGGGGCCTCTGTCAATACTTCACAGTGTTAGCTGTCAAGGTTGCAAATTTGATTGTCTTAGCTTTTGGTCCTGATTCTGGACAGAACTGTGGGTGGTACAAGAGGATAAAATCAACCAGTTTCTCTGTGGTTCAGACATGGTAGGATGAATTAATCTTTGATCTTCCTGCTCTATGTAAGGTTTTATGTTGCATTCATCCTTTTTCAGCCTGAGTACATAGAGGACGTGTACTCATGTAGAACATAGACTCTGATCACGGATGACAGAAGTTTCTGATGAGAATGTGTACTACTAAAATGCAAGATGTAATTAAAACAAATCTGCCCTCACTGAAGTCATACAAGTGCAAAATAAAAGCTGCTAATGAAAACATTTCATCTTTTTAAATCATTCATTCATGTCCACAGGCTAATGGAGCAGAGCCAGGGATAAGGGGCAGAGTACAGGAAGACAGAGTGTTAAGAAAGACATTGCAAAGCCTTTTCTTCGCCCCTTCATTTTTCCAGTGACAGCACAAGGCTAGGTCTTGTTTATAGACAGGTAGTAAGATATTTTGCCATCAGAACATTGACATGTTCAGTTTCCCAGTTATCATAAAATTGCTAACTTGTTCTTTCTGGAAATTCTCTGCTTTTTTTTATCTGCAGGACACACACTTTGAAATTTCTGTCAGTGTTCACACCACGGTAACAAGATCCTTCCACCACAGGCACTCAGAGTTACCCACAGTACCAAGCACCAGCAGAATTACCCTGAAGACACTTAGACCTTCCTCTTTTCAGGCCCTGTACAAGGATAGAAAGATGAAGTAAGCACTGCTTGTCTTTCTCACACAAATGAATGACATCTCTAATGTGAGCAGCAAAGGTAATGCTGAAATTATTGCAATTAATCAGTCATTCAATCTGTGCTGAAGGAGAGAAGGCATTTCAGAAGAAAAGGGAAAAAACAGAATGTGAGGATGTCAAGAATTGAGGACATGGGCTCATTGAATGATCTTACCTAAGAATCATGTGTGCAATGCAGATGCAGCCCACCACATGGGAGGCAGTATTTGAAATTTTCCTGCTCAGCAGTTTCCACGTAAGGAAACTGCAACTCTCACTGGGTTTTGTGTAATCCCTTAATCTTTTCCTGTTTATCATTACTCTTCTGTCTTATTAAGAGGCCTCAATCAGGACCGAGTTACTCCGGACCCTTACACAAACACACACCACCCCCCTTCGTTTTTTTGGGAAAACCATACCATTAGAGTGAAATACAAAAGGTCTGGAAGTAATGTCCTACAAAGAGCAGGTAAGGACTTGGGCTTATCTGATTTGGAGAAAAGCAGACTGAGAGGTGACCTCAAGGCTCTGTGCAGCTTCCTGAGGAGGGAGGTGGAGGGGGATGTGCTGAGCTCTTCTTGATATTGAGTGAAAGAATATGTGGGAATTGTTCAAATCTGTGCCAAGGGAGGTTTAGACTGGACATTAAGAAGAATTTCTTTACCAAGAGGGTGGTCGAACACTAGAACAGACTTCCAGAGAGGTGTTCAATGTCTCAATCCTGTCAGTGTTTGAGAGGCAGTTGGGCAATGCCCTGAATTACATGGTCAGACAGTAGCACTAGAGCCCAAAGGTGCTTTATTTCAAATTTCATGAGCAGTACAGGTTCCTCTCTGAAGGTAGAAGAGCCCTCTGAAGGCACAGCACAAGATGATGAAGGCAGAAGTCCAGTAGTCACTGTGACTGGTTGAGAATGCAGCAGCATCTTCTGTGCACTTTTTTTTATTGCGATAGGGAAAGGCGGTATTGCGATATATGAGATGCTGGGAAAAGACATCCTAAAAAAAGAATTTAGGAAGATAAGCAGGAAAAATAGATCATGGTTATATTATGTAGAAATAACCTGTGACACTGTCAGGTACCAAATAACAGTTATGTATTTCATTAAAAATTTTCTGGGCTGAATGCATTCCCGTTGAAGTCAATGGAATGTCTTAATCTGGCCATTTTTGGGGGGTCTCAGAGGCATAAAAAAACTCCTGTAGCTGCCACCGGAAGTGTAGCTAAAAATAATCAGCCAGATCTCCCTGCTCTTGTGGCAAAATAATTTATCACTTTTGCCTTTCCTCTGGCCACGTTCTCTGATTTGGTTTCAATACTATTTGCAGTGAAATGCAACATACTGCAATTAAATCTTCTTTTTTTCAAATATTATTAAGAACTTGCCAATTAAGAACATCCACAAATAGCAGCAGATGTTAACATTTTCTGTACCAAGAAAGTTCATCTCAGTTCATTTTTGAACCTTTCTCCAGGTTTTCTAATTACCTATGCTTCATCAGAGGTGGAACTCTTGGATTTCTAATGTGCACTGCCATACTGTATTCTTTTTACAATACCCAGTGAAATGCACTCCTGGTGGAGTGTATACAGTATTCAGAATATTTGGAAATATTCCAACATATGCTAAGGACAAAAAAGTTAGGAGCTCTATATATCTAGACATCCATCCAGTTTTTTAACGGAGTTTGTGCATTCCCCATTCTCAGTTTCTTCCCTCAGCTGCTCGGAGGTTGGATGACCTGCACCATGAGCTGTGTTACACGCTGGCAGTCACATTGGGGAGCATTTGGTCTTCTCTGGTATTAATACTTCTATGCAGTACTTCATACTGTGAAGTCAGATCAGAGCTGTTCTGAGATTAGTCTATTCGTTCATCTTGATTTCACAAACTAGATGTTATTTTTATAAACTCAATAGAGAACAAGCTTTTGTAATGCTTGCTGTATATTTTGGAGCATTGTTCTCTGGCCTTGTGAGTGGATTTCTTAGATAATTCTATAATTATGTAATCAGGGTTTGGGAATGCCTTGTGTCAACATAAAGGAAGATTGTTAGTTTATTTAAATTTCACCAGAATCCTACTATGTAACTACAGGCAGAGGATGAGTCTTAGATCTAATCTGAAATTGCTTATGACCTTGTTGGGGGGAAGACAAAGGAAAAGGAATGTTTTTATTAGTTTACCAAGAAGCGCCTGATGTCTACCAGATTAATAATGTAATTTCTGAACATCCATGAAATAAAAAGGCAGAAAATTCAGTGAGACCTCTGATTTTTCTAGATTTTTTCTGTGTCTCAATGTCACCTTCAGCCACTGATTGCAGGGAAAATGCCAGATGCCCAGCAAGTAAATAATTTAGCTCAGGCTGTGATTGTTAATTACAATCAGTACTAAAGAATTTGGTAGAGATGATGATCTCTTCAACCCAAGAGGAAAAAAAAAAATCAAAGGGATTAGACAAAGAATGTTCAGTTAAGGAGAATAAAAGAAAAAATCCCAAAACTTTCATCTGTGAAAAATCATTGCAATGAACTTTTTATTATAAAGCACATAGGGACAAGTGTTAAGGGGTAATTTCCTGGAGGACTGTTCCTGAACTCTAAATTCTTTATGCAGAAGATAGTGCTAAAAGGTAATAATTAATCATTCCCATTCAAATCTTCCAGGCATTGCGTGAACAAGATTTAGCTGCATGAGTCCTGTGGCTAAATCCCATACAGTGTTGAAAATGTAGATGATAATATCTCCATCAAAAAATCCAGTGCCATGGCAGAAATATTCGAGCCAGTCCCTGTGGGAAAATGGGAGTGATCTAATGGCTGTCAACTGCTCTAAGGTATTGTTCTCATTTGTGTGCCTTCACATTTCTCTCAGGATTTGGCTACAGCACTGTGTGGTTCATGTTTTCTGTTTACTCAGTAGCCTTTGATCACACAGAAAAAGGAACTAATAATCATATGATGGACCTTTTCCTGAGCAGACCCTCAGTTAGAGGGTAATCACATTAAGAATGATTATTTCATCATGCAACTCCCTGAAAGATTGATGTCATGTGACCTCAGAAATGCCTAAAATTCCATAGCATGAAACTGGGGATTTTGCTATTAAGAACTGGAATTTTTGCCTTTTAAAGTGGTTGTGCTCTGGTTTTTTGGTTTGTTTGTTTGTTTTTTTTTTTTTTTTTTTTTTTTTTTGTGGGGGGGGGGGGGAGTTTGTATATTCCAAGACAAATATGCAGTATAATATTGTGATTAAAATATCTCTAAGTCATGTTCCTGACATGTTACTGTAACACTACCACAGTAGAATAATGTCATGCTGCTTTTTTTTGTCTTATTCTATTAGGAAAAGTAAAACCTATTCTTTCCTGCTGCTGGAACTTGACTATCCCCGTGGACTCACAAGGAAGGTGGTAGTGCCTCCAGACAGAAAACTTAGTGATGTCTAATCCTGCTTCACTCTCTCTCACTTGTTCTCACAAAAATGTTTTTGGATCTTTTACTTTGTTGTTTGAATGAACATGGAGAAGGAGTAATTGTTAATTGCCACCATTCATGAAGGTGTGTTTCTGATGGGAATGCACACTTGGACAGCACCACCAAGACAGTGCCTAAGCTGATTCTGTTAGAAAGGGTCCTTTGAAAAGTGTTGTAGTAAACCTGAGATGTGGAGTTCCTGTCGTTAGATGGGGACAGTCTTCTGCAAATGATATACTTAGTCTTTTAAAATTGTGGGTTTACATCACCAAATTAGGCAGGAAAGATAGTGCCACTTAAAAAACAATGCCCACAGTTAATGGATATACAGGCTGAACTTTGAGTCCGTAGGATCTTAAAATCCCAATGAAATGTCAGCTTAATATTAGTGTCTGACTGCTAATTGCTTATTTAGTATTGAAGTCTAACCTTGATTACAGCTTTCAGTATTTAAAATGACATAAATGTAAGAGAAATAATAATGAGGCTGGTAATGGTGAATAGACCAGATAACTCACTAAGGGTAGACACGTTATTTTGGTGGGGCAAAAATGGAACAAGTTTCCTCACTACACTTCCTAAACCCTTCCTTCCTCTTTAAAACAATTATTAGCTTTACTTCCAGTCAGTATCTTTCTAGATATTGTACCGTTCTGTCTCTTATTTTACATAATATAACTCATTTTTATGAAGGAAATACATAATAGAGGTTATTTTTGCATGGTCTGTAAGCATGCTACTCTGTTTGACCTTAGTGGTTCCCTCTGTCTAGGTAGTACTAAATTCACTTTGCCGTGTGCTTGAGCTTGGGAGTGACAGAGGGGGCTGGTTTGAACTGAACTGCAATGACTTCATTCTATGTGAATTCCATTCATTGCTGTCCTTAGTGTGCATGGACAGGTGAGAGTGAACTGACTAAGAAATTACTGCATAAGTAATGTTTGCATGGGTCCTTAACTACCTTGAGACAAACAGATGGGAACATCCTGTGAAGACTGATGGGCTTCATAGCTGTGTGTCCTTTTCTGCCTGGGACTCTGATAACAGTGTCTCCCACTCTGCTGCTTGAATGCTGGTGGGCAGAGCCAGAATTGGTCCCTTTGCCACTGTGCTCTTGGAGGTGGCACCAGCCGACAGTCCTTCATAAACGGTACTTTGTGTTTAACAGCCACCCCGGGCCCTGCTGAGATTCTGGGAGGTTTTGAAATGAAGCATTGAAGGGAAGCTGTTCTAGAGGCTTCTGCAAAAGTGATGAATGAGTAGGGCACTGGACTGGTAAGGCTGAGACTCTTGTCAGGAAAGCAAAGCTGGATCTCCAGGAGTCAAAGCACTGAGGTAATTGTGACACTGCATCATGTCCCTTGTCTGCTTGTGCCACAGTGCAGATTGCAGTGTGCTGGAAGTTTGACCAAGCTTCAAAGCTTTGACTATCCCAGTGGGAAGCCTTGACCTCAGCAGACACCCATTTGCTTCTTGACTGCAGTATACAGACTGCAAAGTTGAGTTTGTTCTTTTTCACACAGTTCTAGTCTGCAGACATGTTCTCTAAAGAAGTAAGTGCTGAGCAGTATGATGGTAGTATGAGTTCAGACTGAAGTCATCAAGTAAATGAAAATTTAGTAGAAAACCTTTAATGGTGCTTTTTAATTCATTAGAAGGAAAACACTGTGTCAGCACTTTTAAGATTTTTGAAAGTATGGCAGAAAACAATGCAGTACTTTTTTCTGCAGGTTCTTTCAGAGTGAATTATGGACTCCTTTGAGCAGATTAAATAAATATATCTCTGTTGTCTCAATGTTAAAATAAGGGGTTGAAATTTTGCAATCAATTTCTCCTGCAGTGCTTTGAATGGAGAAGAAAGCAAACTAAAGTAAAAGCAGTGTGTGATTAGTTATGTCTTCAAATCCTGAGGACCTGAGAGACTGGCTAAAGTGGTCCTCGTGGGGTTTTGTGCTAGATATTGCCTGTCCTCTTGGTGCCTCCTTCTGTCTTCTTCTTCTTGAAGCACACCAGCTGAATCTAAGATATTCTGCATTTCTGAATTACTTAAAAACACATAATTATGTAAGCGGAGAAAATAATTAAATCTGTTCATCTCAAGAAGGTTTTACCATGTCTTCTGTTTGATGCTTTTTTGTACTCTGTTTCAGTGAGCGTATGGAAGGGATCCATCTAAGCTCCTGCTCTGGTGAGATGCTGCTCCAGAAAGGAGAGTTTTGGTTTCAGAGACATTATGATTCCACAAGCTCTGTAGGGTTCACTTTCTGTTGCCATATTTGAGGACCAAGTTGTATTTGGAAGCAAGAAAGTGCTGTAGAGCCATGAAAGTCACTGTTCAGCCCTGGCACAACTGATAGCCAGCAGTTATTGACCACATCAGCCATGCCATATCTGTTTCTTCAGGTGTGCTACCTTCACCAGCTTTACCAACCTAAATAAAACAGGAAAAATCCCACTTTATTGCTCAACCATTGCAAGCTGAGACTTTCTGAAAATTCAACTTCATGGTTTTCCACTGCTAGATGGGTAGCTAGTTCTTATTTATGCCCCTAAAAACCTCCAAAAAAGACCTTAGAGCATTTTTAGTTAGACCATTCCAGTACGTTACTTCTGTTTAAAGCAGAAGATTCGAGTAATGAGGGCTGTAAACCCGTGCAGAGGTGCGTGATGCTAATTTCAACATACCCACTGGCAGTTTGAGATTGTTTCTGTCTTTATTTGTATTCTAAGCCTCATTTTTTTCAAGAAAATTAGACCTGCATATTCTCAGTTTGTAGTAACTTAAATAACCAGTTTATGTAAACTAGAAAGAAAAAAAATAGGCAAACAAGAATTTAATTGGTAATCACTTAGCTGAAGATTATTAGTTGGCAATTGTTTTGGGGCGAAGTTTGTCATACCTGAAGGAGTATTAAAATATAATTTAGACTAGTGAATCACAGGTTCTTTTTAAAAGTTGAACTAAAATCAGACAATGGATTTGCAAAAAAACTTCAGTTATTCAGAGAATCCTGACATTACTAACATCAAAAGTACTGTGGACCTTATTGATTAAAGCTCATGTCCAATAGAATGGCACCTGTGATTGAGTGATTTTCATTACAAAGGTTTATTTTTTTAAGTATATCTGTCCTGTAGACAAGTACCTCAATAAAATGGATGATATCAGTATAGCAAATGTTAGAAAGTTTCTGTTCTTTTGCAGAGCAGTAATTTCAGTCTAAATGGCTAAGACTTTTTCCACTGTGTTCTGTGTATTTTTACTTCTGACTTTCAAGAATGCCTGGAATTGCAAAGATAAAGGCATTGAAATAAATGTTATTAAAGCTCTTTCAGAGCTTCTGGTAAACTGATTTATATGCAGCAGCTGTGGGGTAAACTGAAACAGTAATTGACCCCATTGCCCTCTTCTGGTTGTTCAAGGTGGAGTAACCTCAGGGGGATCTGTTCATCTCTGCACCACAGAGCGAGATGACTGTAGAGTCATTACAAGGAATTCAGGTTTAGGCTTATAAAGATTTGTCACTAGCCACTGGATATCATTGGGCTCAATAAAATCAACAAGCTTATAATTAGTCTGAACTATCTAACAGTAACCTAATTTAAAAATGCAAATAATAAAAACATCTACCATAACATTAAAAATGTCTTAAAATATTATGGATTCAAGTCACAGGAGAGAGTGCTGATCTTGAAAAGCTTGATGCCAATTATGTGCTTCACTGAATTAAAATGAACTCATGTTATTAATAAAGACTCAAATGATCTAGTCTGCTAGTCCAACCTTTCATCACCTCGCACTTTCATTAGAAATGAACTTTTCAATTAGGAACTGTCTTCCAAAACTTAGTACTGAGTTCCAAAATTAAGTTTTCCCGACTGTGATTCAATCACATGAACTGAAGTAATACAGAACAATCTTGCAGGATTTGACACTGTTACGTGTCATTCTCTCCTGCTGCTTCATGGGTCCTTTCACATTAAGTGATCATTTTTTTGGGCCTTTGACAGTGAGAACTGGATCCAGCTGAGCTGTGACTTTTAGAAGAATAAGACTCACAAGTAATCTAGATGTGTACAAAGAATAACACCTATCCAAGGTAATATTGAAATCTGAAAATTGAAATGCAGATGTCAGCTCTTCCAATGAGTGTCAGAAGCAATGGATAGAATGAAAATACTTGAAAAAGTTTCTGCTAATTTTTTTTATAGTTCAAAGAATATTTTCTCATTGGAATCCTTTATTCTATTAATCCTTAAGGAATCCCACTGATTAAGTTGAGAACATTTGACAGGTGAGCCATTTCTGGACTTAGAGATATGCTTGTGTAATGATCATCAAGTCTGGGAATTGGTAGATGAGAGTTCTGCAGCTAATTTTTAGTGGAATCTTTGTTAAATGTTGAACAAAATCTCTGAGGATTTATATAGATATTCAGGCTACATGCAACACTTCCCATTATTTTTGATGTCTATTTCTTATAACAGTGCTTTAATATCACATAGCAAAGTTGGTGGGGTTTGCCTCTTGTGTTTCGCTTGGACTTAGTAAGGAGAGTATTGAAGTGGCAGCAGAGACCTTTGGCCTTGCTTCAGATTGTCAAACTCAGATTTGGCAATAAGCTGTAATTGCAGAGAAAGACCTTCTCAGGCCCCTGGAGCATGTCCAGTACAGACAGAAAGGTTGGGAAGTACAGCAGCTGAAGCCCAGGAAGTACTGGCTGTACACAAACCACAGGGCTTAAAGTTGGACATTTCTGGGTGGCTTTTCATTGAGAGTGCAAAAGGCACAAGATCTCTGCCAACTTGCAAGTCCTTATTCTAAAGCATGGGATTTCTTAAAGAAAGGTCTTCAGAATCTTTTAACATTCTTAGCAAATGCTATTTCCACCAGCCTTTTTCTCAGGAACTGCTGCAGTATTTTGACTGGAATTTTCCAGGAAAGGTCAGGGCAAGGGGGACACACCACACAGATGATCAGAGCTTTTTCAGTGGTGCAAGTGATTGAGAACAGGATCTTTAGTAGGGGCACTATGCCAACCTTAAGTGAATAATATTCTGTGAGGGAAAGCTTTTTCTATCTTTCTCTTCAGGTGTATATTTCTTAATTCTTCTACTTTTAACACCTGTTCCCCAAAGCTTGTTATTCTACTCATCTTTCAGTAAGTAAGCAGTGACACAAGAACACCTGACATTTGCAGTGAAATCTGACTCTCATCGTTCCATTTGAAACTCAGCAGAGGAAACTTAGTTATCAGTCCTTTTGAGTAAAAATTATTATTATTATGTGGGAAGAACTCACGTTGATTATTCGATTGCCAAGCTTTGTGGAAAAATTGTTTACATTTGCAAAGCAGCAAAATTGATGTGGAACATTGTGATATTTAACCAAGAACTGCCTTTTTCCCTGTCTATTTCAACGTAGAATTTTCCTGGTGTCTATTTTTCATTAAAAGCTGAATGACTGCCATTATTTATCAGTTACTTCCGACAATGTAAAAGGTTGTATTGGAGAAGATTTTTTGATCTGAATTTTAGGTTTGTTTATAGCACCTTGGTTCAGAATTGCTATTTTTTGTTCTGGGAACACTTGAAATCACTCCTACATACTGTTGCAGTGAAAATATATGTGTATACATGTTTAAATTAGCATGTTTTTTTCTACTGTGATAAACACACCAGAGTACAGCAAGCTGGTGTGGCATGTGCTGTTCCATGTGTGGCTGTGCAAAACATTCAGTGCTCCTGTACCTATGAGAAATACCTGGAACACTTTTACAGAAAGATATTGAATGCAACAAGTTTCTAATTTCCAGTTATAAACTTTTGATTTCTTTTTCTATATAACCTTATTTGTCTTTTCCTGCACTTGGGATAACAAGAAAGACTGAGCGAGCACAAAGAATTTGGAGGCACAAGAGGGACTGAAAAATCCTTCATTTAAAAAGTACAGATTGAAGATTTGGCAATGGAGTTTGGGCATCTGTTCCTAGACAGAGCCTTGTGTTTAGGCAGGGCTGAGAGTGGTTGAGATTGATGAGGCTTCTTGTCTCCAGTTTGTGTAGAGCCATCTAATCACCTGGCACTGATTGACACTTAAAGTTTAACTGAGACACCTGGAGATGTCAGGATGAGGAGGCTGACTGATCTCCCCAAAGGGTCCATATAGTTGAGGTCTTTGATTCGTTTGTATATTGAAGACAATGACAAACATAGTCTATTCTATAACCCATAGGTGAGTAAATGAAATATTTTGTCCTCCAGAACTCATGATGACAGTAATTAAAAAAAAAGTATTTTCACTGTTTGTCCAGTTATTAGTAAAAGCTTGTTCACCTGCTTAGTGATGAAGATTCCAGAAAAGGGGATCTGTTTTATCTTCTCTCTATACTGGGTTTTCCTGTTATCAAAACATACCCTAACACCATTTTAAATGGAAGAAAAAACTGCAAATGTAGCTTTGTCCATTGTATTTTTTTTTTCAACTTTATTGTGTGGTTTTGTAAAAAGCTGAATATATTTGGTGACATTTACTATGTGTGGAAGAAGTTGGAACTGGGAAAGGATGCTAACAAAGGATGGGGAGCATGTATGCATCATAAACTTTTCATCATTTAAAGTTTATCATTTAGGGAAGTCCATCATATAATTTAATGTCATTATGACACCAACAGTGAAAATGCTATGGTTTTCATCACTGAAGTGTTTGAGCTTTAATAGCAAGTGGCTGTGATGACAAGCTCTTGATCTCCTGGGAAACTGTAGGATGATTCAGTAACGTCTCTCACCCAGTGCAGTCTTGCTTATGGTCCAGAGGTTTTTTCTGTAGTAATAACACTTGTCTGGGATGGCTGTGTGAATAACCCCCTTGAGAAAGGCCATAAAATATATTCTATCATTTATTTGCAATTACTTGTAATAAAAACATTTATTGCAGCATTTACTATATCAAAAGCACTAAACAGAATTATCTGGGAAAAAGTTCATTATTCTCAAAAACTGGTTTTGGAGATGTTTATGGTCAACCAACCTTTTTTTTTTAATATAATTTACATTGGAAATGAAGTTTGAATGTAAATATTCAAAGGCATATTAATTTCTGCTTCTCAGTACATGCCTGAAAGATACAATGTCATGTAAATTGATGACTTCCCAGAGCTGGCAGCGTAAAAAGGAGCGTGTAAAGGTTGTAGCATCCCCTCCCTCCACTGGGAACTGCTCCTGCATACTCTATTCTGAACCAATTTTATCAGAGAGACAATGGACACATGCACACTTTGCTAAATAGAATGTCATGTTTTTCATTCTGGACTCATAAGTCTGAACTGCCAGACTGACTACTGAGATCGGAACTGCCAGTTGATGGGCAGCGAGAAGGAAGTTTATGTGTCCATATGAATTATCAAACAACATCCTGAGATGTCGCCTCATAACATTTTGTTTAAATGCCACGGTATTCTGAAGAGTTGCCTGAAAAGCATCTTGCAGACATCTATTAATGGTTATTGCTGATAAATGATAATGAATAAATTAATTGATGAATTGCAACTTTTTCTTAGTGTAAGATATTCAAAGACCTGCAACTTTCTCAGGTAAAGGTTTTTTCTGTAAGAGTTTGTATGATTTGAGTGAGTATGGGCACCCCCTTACTGCTGGTTCTGTTCTGAAGTGGGTATTTGTAAGACAAGTGTATATTTTGACACAGAAGTTCGAACTGCAGATTTGTGCAGAACAGGGAGGCCTTTTGTTAAGGAGTGTGACCTCTTGGGCAAGGCACTCTGAGGGAATTTTCAGTTGGTTTGCTACATGGGAAGCACTGGGCATGTTCATACTCTGATATACCCAAGAGAAAATACAAGGTAAATTGCATTTTTTTTTTTACTGAGAGATAAGCAACCTCTCTTTTATGTGAGCTGAAAACATACACAGTTACCATGGAATATGTGATGCAAATTAATTTTCTATTTAGCAAGGTGTGCATGTGTCCATTGTCTCTCTGATAAAATTGGTTCAGAATACAGTACCATCAAGCAATTATGGAACTAATATGGGAAGGAGAAGTTTCTCCTTAATCACCATCAGATGTTATTTATAGAACTAAGAGATATAAGCTCTGGATTTATTTTTGTAATGCCTTGAAACATGAGGATGCATGCTTTATATTCAGTTCTCACTAATAAACTTGTATTTCTCCTCATTATCCAGAAACATCTAACCTGTCTAGTTGCTGGTGTGAGTACCTGAGAGAAGCAAATTAAAAAATTCACTTTCTGTGCTCATTCATGCTGATGAAACTCAATTAAATGAATATTCATTTAAAGAGAGTATAAGAAAGAAGCAAATTTAGCAAAGTTCAAATGTATTTAAAATTTTAAAACTTTTTTTTTTCTTTTTCCTTTTGCGGTATTTGCTGTGTCTCTTAGAAATCCAAAGAGAACATAGGGGTTATCAGGAAATGGATGAATCAATACTCTCTAGAGACAGAATCCAACTGGAGAAAATTCCAGGATCCGGAGAACAGCTATCAATGAGCATAACCAATACTGCAGTGAGAAGAGGGAGTTGGGATCGCTCAAGGCTCACGTGAATACAGTAAGTAATACAGTTTGAAAGTTAAAGGGGCTCTTCTGGGCAGAAAAGTCTCTGAAAAATAGACTTTTAAACAAAGTCATTTTCATAAGTATTGAATTTGAATCTCAAAGCAAACTTGATCTGTGTAAAATTCAGCCAGAGCATATCCGAGCAAGTTCAAAGTGAGGCTTAAGGGAATTGCACCTCGATGCAGGAACCTTTGGCATTTTTGTGGCTAACAGTATTTTAGGAGCTATATAGCATTTAGATAAAGTCCTTGTAAAGGAAATGAACAGTGTGAATTGTGAAATTCTTTGGTTTTTTGGCAATTCTGAGAAGCGAATATGAAAAACACGTCTGAGACAGGCATTACCCACTGTTTTTTGGGGGATCTTTTTATTTACATAATAAAATATTGGAAGAGGTCAGATATGTAAAGAAATACAAATTTGAGATGTTTTCTTTGGAACAAATAATATATTTAAAAATTTCTATTTAGAAACATTAGAAATCAGTGTTTCGCATTGTTTTGAAATTTTCTTCCTTTTAATTTTTTTTGGCAAAGCTACACTTTTTCACTCAAGCCACTGTCCAATGAGTGGTTGTTTTTCCAAATTGATTAAAGTCTGAATGAGGCTGAATTTTACAGCTAGACCCATGAATCCTTATGATATGTAGCTAAACACAACTGCAGTTTTTGTTAATTGGCACATGAGGGGCAGGTATATTGCTAATAAAAGTTAATAAAAAAAAAGTACTGCTTCTCTAGAGCTCTTATTCCTACTCAGTAGTACAGATCTATGTGTTCCAGTTTGAAAAGCAGTGACTGTGATCTTGCACTCAGTAACTGATTTAAACCAACTTTGTGGTCTATGGTCTCTTAAACTTCTATTTATTTTAAAACTCCAGTGGAACAAAACATTTATTTTCAGCCTCTTGAACACAGTGAACTATGTTCTCTTTAACCATTTTTTGTTGTGATATCAAACCAGTGGGAGCTCAGTAAGATGTGATAATGTATGATAAAGTTGCAGAGAGTAGAAAGTGCCAGATTATTTGATTTCTTGCAGTATTTCATATCACAACTGTCATTTGAAGGTCTGCGGGAATATTTGTTTTCTGTTAGATGCTCGTGTTCTATTTGTTTCCGATGAGATATCTATTTGGTTTTTATAATCTATTTGCATCTGTTATGAAGTGATTATGTGTTTGGGACCTCATTCATGCCAGGATAAACCATAAATTATCCTAAAGGTGTCACTGACACTGTGCACTCTTAAACTCGCAAGAGCACCAAAAAACCTATTCTGGTAGGTACAGTGAATAACCTGCTGACTTTTTTACTGAGGAAGTTCAGGCTTTTGTATTGGCTTTTTAACAGCCTTATGTGTTTGGGAAACGTTTTTTGCCCTATGGTCAGCTATTATAATTAAAAGATAGAGATAACAATGCAGAACATGTCTCCTGTGTCAGCTCTCCTGTGCAACTGCAGCACTTCCACTGGTTTAGATCCCTCTAGTGTACAAACATGGGAAGCTGCTTTTATGAGGCAGTTTTACCTCAGGATGTCCATTAGCATTTCCCAAAGCACTTTGTGTCCTTTCTTGTGTGACAGAGATATCGATCAAACGCCTGGTGAGTTAAATGGCTGCAGCTTAATCATGTAAACTTGTGGATTGTGGATTCCACCGCTGGGAGTCAATGCTGTAATATTTCTCTACTGATGATAGAGAAATCAGCATCCTGATTTCTGCCAGTCTTCCAGCTGATTTTTCTAAGCTCTGTACCATAGAGCAGTACGCAATTATTTAATTCGTAAGAGATTTTGTTGCTGCATTTTTTCTGGCTGCTGTAACTTCTGCAGCCTGTACAGGTTTGCCCTTCACCTCTTTTATGTTGGCTGTTCTGAGAAGGGAGAAAACCGTCCTGCTGCTGAGTGTGTTATCTGCACAGATGATCTATCTGTAGAGTTCTGAGGAAAAGTCAAATGACAACATGTCAGCTTTTCAGTTCTGGGGAAATTATCCCACATTACCTTGGCAGTGGTAATAGTTTACAACGTTCATGGTCTGTAATGGGCTGTTTGCCTCGAAGGGCTTTGACAGTTTTGCTGAACTTAACATGTACTCAGCTAAGGGATGATCTTTCTTCACTACATCACTTGCCATTTGAATAGGTCACATTTTGATAAGATGTGTTTGATTTACTAACTGTGAAACTGCTGTATAAAACCTCCTTTATGCTTACACACTTCTCAAAAGATTCAGTGTATTATTCTGAGAGCAAATACCTAATTATTTGCTGCTGAAAGCCATGTAAGAACACCTCTCTCTATTTCTGAAATCCTTTGATGACATCTGCCACAGTAAGTTTACGTCCAAAATGAATAATGGAATGGAAAGTGATTTCGTTTCATGGGTTTGTTGAGCTGGAGTCCAGCTTTGTGATTATAAAAAAAAATTAAAATGAAGTCATAATGCCTCAGGGTGTGTGTATGTGTTTGTGAGGTGTCTTCAGTGGATTGTTTGACTCCCTTATATCCAGGTCTGGAGCTGAGCATTTGTTGATGCCATTAATATCAGGTCGAGCTGTACAGGTACGTCTACACCTTTCAAATACAGACCTCCCGAGAGAGTGCCTCTGAACTGGTTTCTTCTTACATAGATATGTCTTCCAAATAGATATAGCAGAAAATTATATTTAGAAGAAAAAACATCACTGGTATGATGGATGGAGCTTGCTTGCGCTCTTCTGATTAGTATCATCATGATTAGTGTTTGTAGGGCTGCAAGGAAGAAATGTTCTTGGTAAGTCTGCAGAATGATCTGAGCTTTTCTGCAGGATTTGGGTATCTCTTACAGCTCTGTTCAGGGTGTAGGGGTTGGTTATGACAGGGCAGGCCAGCACAGTTAGGTGAGGAATCATCAGCATCATGAAGTCTGTGATTTTAGCACTCATGCACTTGCAGTAAGGATCCTTGTACAGAGTTTAAAGCCTAGGAATGTTTGTGCAAGGAGAAAAAAGGAAAATGAAGAAAATATGTTTAAGAACATTCACTGTCAAGTAAAATTTCTCTAATAGTGGATATAAGGTTATTATGAGGCTGACTCTTCACACACAGAAGCATTTGAAGCCTCCCCTGGAGCTGCAGCCAAGTTGTCTGAAGCTGTCATGACAACACTAAGCTCCAGAATGGTTCCCTATGTTTGCCATTTTGAAGATTATATTAACTGGACACCACCATACTGTGACCATGAATGATCACAAAGAATGCTGCATGAACATACTGCACTAGAGAAGGTAACGAGTATTTTAATGCTCAAGGAAAGGTTAATGAACAAGGCAATGAAAAAGCTTTACAGCAGAGAGTAAACTGTTTCCCTGAGTTGCTATCTGAATTCCATGCATAGCTCTTTAGCTGTGTCTTTGGCTCTCCTCCAACTGGCAAAGCTACTTGGGAATTGTAGCTCTTTATGTTTAAATGCATAGAAAGTCCATATCCAAACTCCCGTGTATATAAGCAGCCCCATTGTCTGAGCATCTGACAATGCCCATAAAGTATCTTATGAAAATGATGCTAATTCTATTCCACCTGTTGTTTTGATCTAAAAGGGGAATTTTCTTAAACTGGGCCTTCAGCCATCCATGCTTGTGTTTGAAAAATGGTAACAGACATTCTGTTTATCACTTGTAATAGTTGCCCATATGCCATGTGTTAGGTGTCAGGTGGAAGCATCCTTACTTCTCTGTATCATAGGAAGAAACACTGTGAATTTCAACCCGGCTGTATCCAGAACCCACAGAGTACGTTCATTTGGCCAGGGGGCATCCCATTAAGTGACTTCTCTTGCTGTAATCCCTGCTGCTCCTGGGAATCTGAGGTGGGAAGTGAAACCCAATCTTTTTCTGGCTTTGCACAGTTCTGTGACAATGCCTCCAGGGCTGCTAATGTATTAGGGAAAAATTCTGCCAAGTAACATTTCTGTTCATAAATGTACCAGCTGGTTTTAATGACACTTGTGAGATACTGTTGCACGAAGTCAGGGTGGCAGAATCTTACTTTGTTCATGAGTGGCAGCTCACGAACAGCTTTAATTCCAGCTGCTTAGAAAGGAATCAGAAACGTCTACAGCTAAAAAAGAATCAGAAAGTTTTTGCAGATAAATGAGGCACCTGACTTTCCCTTCCACTTTCTTCCATGACACCCCTAATGATCTGATATTTGCTATACCAGGCAGATCTTCCCTGTGAGCTGGTGGGTGAATTATTTATCTGTGTGTCCATTTACAGTTCTGCACCCGTCTTGGCTTTGGACATAACTAGTCTTGATAGTGTCAGATTATATATTTCTTATTGTTGGGCTGTTTTATTCCACACCAGTCAGGCACTCCTATAGTCATTAGCAGTATCCATACCCTTCGTGAGAGACCACTTAGGTGCTCCTCGATGAATAATTTGCAAATAACATATCAGCTGCTGACATCTTGCTTTACCCAGTTGAATTATATAGCGAAAAATTTAAATGTAACATTAATTCATGTATGATTTAGCTGGGTTTATTATCCATTTCAGTTTCCACAACAGGCCTGCATCTCAGTGAATGGAATATTTCCATTCTGAAAATGACTAGTGACATTCCTGAGTTTGCTTTCATTCCTTCCGTGTTTCTGCCACTGCTCACCATTCTTACATGACAAAGCTGTCCCCCAGCTCGCTTTCCCGTGTTTCAGATCACATTAACATGCTGACATTCAACAGAGAGATAGTACAGTTGTTTATTTTTCAGTTTACTGAATGCATCTACCAACATAAATTTCAGTAGGTGGAAAAGATAACAGAGAATACTGAGCATATCAAAACCAGTGTTACGGCAGCAGAGTTCACAAAATCCCTGGTACCATAGCTAATGGCATGGCCCTGTAGCTGTGCTGACAAAAGGGCTGTTTTAAGTCCTGCCCTTGGTTGTGCCACGCTGACTGTGGGGTGACGGCCTCCAAACTCCACAGGCAAATGCTCAAAGGGCAAGGGCAAGCTGTGGCTACCAACTGCAGGGATTGCAGCTGCAGTCACTGATTTCCTAGTGCACAAATGAGAAATGACATCAGATGAGCTTTGTGCTACGGACTTGATTAAATTGAATGCTGCACCAGGCAGAAAGGATTACAATGATGCTGGGTTTCTAAGGAAATGTAGCACAAAGGACCAGGCTGTACCTCTGTCAGTTGAACCTGACAGCTTTGGTCTGTGAGAAAAACTTTTGAAGGTAAAGACTCCAGTCTGATGTACTTTGTTTACATCAAGCTTATGGTTGTTTAAAATCTGGGTTTGGTGCTGCATATGTTTGGATAGAGCAATATGACTGACTTCTAGTTTTTCAGATCTTAACACTGATTTAGCTTCTTATTACATATGCACAATACACCAAGTGCATATTCCTTTCTAGGTACTGGAAATTAGCTACAGTATATGAATCTCAGCATGTAATATGATAGCATTTTATTCATGTTGGAAGTAATGATTCTGTTATGTATTTCATGCCCAAAGAGAAATAGCATGACTTCAGGCAACAGAAATTAACAGTATGAAACATTATTGTTTGTGATGTTGTTGATGTTTTAATTGCTGATCATTAATCTGTGTTCTTCAACTCCAGTGCTGGTGAAATTATAATTAGTCCAGTGTGTTTTGCTGAAATGTAGAAAACAATCAGTCTGCCACTAATGATAGGGCACATGGGACTCTGAAACTGAGTATCAAGTCAGTGCTTCTGTTCCACAGTGCATAATCTTTTTTTTTTTTTTAATTTCTATTTCTGGAGAAAAATGTATTTATCAGGAGAATAACTTACACTAAAGAAAACTTAAAGAACTCAAAAAAAAATCAAAATTGCACATTTAATTTATTTCCGTTTAAATGCTAATGATATAATAATGTAATTTCTGTATCATGGTCCAGTGGAAAAAAACTTTGGACATACATGTTTCTGGAAATGTAAACAATGTCACAGTTGATCCTAAGTGTGGCCTTCACGCTCTCGTATGTGTGTTTGCCTAGTCAATTAGAAGTACATATTTCTTTTGTTACTTTTTTATTCAGGCAAAGATCAGTTTAATCATAAATTGACTCTCATCATAATGCATGTGCAGATGTGCATTCATGAAATTTAAAAACTGTGTGAATGTTTCAGGATTACTTATGTTGTCATTTCAAATGTAGCTCTGCTCTTGCACCAAGTTTGCTTTAAGTTTAATTTCTGTTACTTTTTCAGCCTTCAATTTCAGAAAAAAAAAAAAGATTAATAATGGCAGTCAAAAATACCCAAAACTCCAGCATATCACATTCATTAACATCAATGCAAAAGGAGCTGAAGAACTGCAAATTAGTAGTACAACCTGGTCGATATGACAGATGTTCACTGGAGTAAATATCTAAGGACTATAAAGCAGCTTTTAGGATTTTGCATTGTCTGCAGTGGCAGGGCTTTGCCTGTGTGGGAAAGATGCTCCAGTGAGCCAAAGTATGACTGTGAACTACCAAAACTGAGTTGATGTAAATCCAAGTGTGGAAGATCCTTATTTCATTCAGTTAAGCTGAAATCAACTGGAAATAGGTTTTAATTAAAGAAAACCAAAGAGCCCTTCAGAAGTCACTGCTGAGCGTCCCTCTGAAGGTTTTGCACACTATAAATACACTGGCTTCAGCTGCACTGAGGTCACACTGCTACATTTCGCTTTTAAAGTATCTATAATCTGATCTGGCTCTAGATGAAGTCAGTGAGATATTGGCACCTACTACAAGAGAGAGGATTGAATCATTCTTTTAATGAGGCAGGGGCCAGTTCTCATGTGGCATAAATCAGTGTTTAAATAATTTATCCTGACAAGGAATCCATCCCCTTCTGTTTAAAGAATAAACCTATTTCCTATTTAACACTGATTCTTAACCTACTTTCTCCACTAAAAAAAAAAAAAATAATTGTATTCAGGTTTAGCATAGAAGAAAAAAAGTGTTTATTGAGAAATTATTCGGTATAATTCTAAACCCAGATGTTTCCACTGTAATCTCCATAATCAGTGATGACATTCCTAGTGCCAGAAGAGAGATGAATGTCAAGCTCTTAATGACTGAATTTTCAAAAAGTCTCCATTTCAGTCCAGTCTCAGATGTGGTGGTACAGCAAAATTATGAAAGTTTCAGATTGAATGAAGTACATATCTCATTACAGCTGTAAGGGTGCACAAAGTTTTGCATCGAGTGTCACATCACTTTGGCCATCAGCCTGACTGTGCTGACAGCAAGGTATGATGAGTAATGTGCATGTGTACGAGATGAAAGAATAGATGGTCTAAATTCTGGAATTTTCTTTTGTAATGCAGTTTAACTGCCAGGCTTTAAGGTGTGTTAGTTTATGATTAGCGCCTGATTCTAAATCAGTTTGTGGCAAAATATTCTACATGGAGGCACCTGCTTGACTGGTGGAATACACTTAAGTTTTAAACCTGAACTAAAACAAAGACAGGCTTATACATAATAAACAATAAGAATAACAGTAATAGTAGTAATGAAAAATAATCACCATGTTTTAGAATACTTCCAGAATATGATAAATTTCAGAAACAACACTTAGCTTGGCTTTTCTCTGTTACGAAGCAATGAAAAGTTTGTAGCTGAAGTAAGATATGATGAATGAATCCAGTGAATACTTTACAAATCCTTCAAAAGAACAAAAGATAAATCCTCCCCCTTCAGAACCAGTTTTGTGATGAATTTGTATAATACTTCCAACCCAGAAGGCATTTTGTTACAGATAAAGAATTTTATGGGGAAATTTTTTCAGACAAATTCCGATGTGTTCTGGTTGGAAGTGTCAAGAAAGGGGAACAAATAGCCTTGGCTACCATGTAACATAGGAATTGTTAAAAGCTGCCCACTGTTGGTGTTAATCCATCTCAACTGCAAAGAAGATTGAGACTGGGTAGCTCTTCAAATGAAAATTGATGTTGTAATAAACCTTGACAGATGTATGACTTCTGTTGGTATTGTTAAGACAACGCTCATTTCATTGATTCATTCAGTATTATCATGCTGATTATAGATCCTGGAGAACATCTACACATCCTAATCAGTTCTTTCCTTCATTGACAAGTATGTTTTTTGTGTTTCTGTGAGATTATCCAGCTCCCTGAGTGCTGAGCAGTGGCATTTCTTGGCAGAATGTGCCACTGCTTTTAGTAAGATAGCCTTCGAAGCATTGTGCCGCACCACACCAAACCTTGCTCTGAACAGTATAAATCCTTTCACTTTAATTTCTTTCCTTTTCATTTTTTACACCTTATCTTGGAAGCATTAAAGGCAACCAGCTTTTTGGCTTTCACGCCTGCCTGAAGATGTAAGTGCAACAATGCTGATGCCAAAATGACTAAAGAATCAGAATGAGAAAGTCCCTGAAAGGAGAAAGGGTGGGAGGGAAGCAGGAAAATGAGCAAAGAAGAAGATGAAAGAGGAGCGCTGAGGAGAAAAACTATTTCTTAATTGCACTATGAACTTTCTCTTGTGAATCTTGGATCTCACCCTAATTAAAGTAATTGGCATGTAGCAGTGTGATGCAGATGGAATTCAGACACATTCTGTACTGGGCAAAGAGGGTTTAAATTTGCATTTGCTAGCTAGCTTTCAAAAGAGCTGGTTTTTTTTCTCTTTCATTGTGTGCAAAAGGAAGAGTGGGATTACATGGCTGTTAAGAAAGAGAGGGCACGTGAATGCAAATATCTGTGTTCCTCTTTAGGCTCAGTTTGTTCACCTTGCATGCAGAAGGAGTTAGAGCTCCTGCAGGGATGCTCCTGTGATAAATCCTGAGAATATCTTAGAGACTATTTAGTTGTTTGGGGGAGCTTTTGCCTAGTCTGGAACTGTTGAAATAAAATACCATGAAAAGGTTAAAAATTAACCAAAGTATAGTACAGGACAAATAAAAGAACTTACGAAAAATGAGGGAATAACCAAACGTGCAGGGACCAAGAGCCATGACCTAAGAAGTAAGAAGAGGAGGACACTATAAATCAAACTACAAAACCAAAGAACAACTTTGCTAGAACTTTGTGCTTATTAACATAACAAAATACCCACCCTAGATCATCCTTCACTCACATAAGCCCCTTCCTCATAGAGCACGTGTGGTAAAAGAAGTGGTGCACTGTATCTTCAAACGGAGATGAGAGACTGCAAAGACAAGGACTATAACTTTAGGCTGTTACATACGTGGGAAATACCAAATTTTTATTTTTCCAAGAGTATAAAAATAAGCTTGTGGCATAATGAAGGTTTGGATTCACCACCTAGCTCTCATCTCTGTGCAGAACTGAAATGAAATCAAATACCTCTGTGTGTTTCTTATTGCACACCAGGTGTAAGAAACTTGTTTGGGACAACAGAAGCAGAAAGGAGTTATTGGGGTCTAATAGCAACTGGGGACTAATCTAAATTGTTTTTAAATGACTGGACTGACCCAAATGGAAATCTGGCCCCTTACTCTACTCAGTGAACTCTTATCAGTTTTGGGGTTCAAAAGGTTAAAGGGTAGTAAAGGATAATGGGTTTGCAAGAGAGAATTTATCTTGGTGGAGAAAAAAAACATGTGCTAAACAAGTAGATCACAAAGGCAAAGTCCTTGCTTTCTGCTTCCCCGCAGCTCTGTAAGGCTGACATTCTTGGTCTGGAGACTTTCTTCACACATCCCTTGATCTTTGAGAAAACCCAAGATGAGTTCAGTTCAGTTAAAACCAGAGCTGGCATAAAACACTGGCAATGGTCCTGGAGAAGCCATAAAAGCCTGACTGGTTTGACTGAGGTTGATCCAACCCCTGTGCAAAACAGCTGTGTAAGCTCTGGAGAATGGGCAGTAAAATGAAGTCACAAATTACCACTAGGACACCAATTCTCACTCTGGTCTTTGAGACAAAATTTCAAGTTTTTCCACTGCAGGTTCCAGCTCAAAGCTTGCACAGATCTCACAGATTTCAAAACTTCTCCCTGAAAAAGAACTCAGTTATCCTGACTGCCTCAGGTGTCACTGTGTTCCAGTTACAAGTTTTGTATCATGCTCTTGAGTTTCAAGTTTTGCATTTTCTGGGGTACCAGTGGAAAAGTTCAGAGCCTCAGCGAACAGCTGATATATATCTTGAACACTGGTGTTCAGACATGTCTGTGTTCTGGTAACACATGCCTGTCTTCTGCAGATCTGTATCTCTGTGCCAGCAGGACATTTCAGTCCCAAAGGTGACTGTGATCGCTGCAGTCTGCCTAAATATGTCAAAGAAGGACACTGTGCTGTTAGTTGATGAAAATGGCGTTTGAAGGCCTCAATGTTTTTGATTTATCCTCAATTCCTGTGAGTCAGTTAATTTTCCAGGGGCGAGCATGCTTTGGTCCATGGGTTAAACACAAAAATTGTGATCAAAACCACTGGAGAGTTTCCTGGTAAAAGAGGATCATTCTCATAGGTGACAGTATCCTTTTTCCTCACCTTTTAACAACATTTAGAACAACACAGTGAATAATCCTTTGAAAGGGTAAGGAATTTAAATATGGGTATGCTCCTTCATTTCATCCTGTCACCTAGGCAGGGGTGGAAAATGCCAGGAAGTGCACTGTTGTCTCCTGTCCTTGTCAGCTCTTCTGTCTCTGCAAGCAAAGAAAACCTCAGCTTTGTCTCTTCCAGTGAGTCCCTGTCAGTTTTTTCTTTCCCTGAACCTGTTGTGAGATCAAAGAAAGGGGTCATTGGATGGGAGAGCTGTTACAGTGCAAACTCAGCAATGGAAAAACAGCAGAGTAGCACAACTCCCCTCTGCTCTGTGACCCCTCTGCCAGAGGCGAGACCAAGAAACTTGACCCACCCGTAGATGTGCAAAGCCAAAAGGAGACTCAGCTCTCGTCCCTCCTCACTGGGAGCAGTAGCTGTGCTGAAACCTCATGGGGCTAACCAGGTGTTTAATTAAAACTATGCTAATTTAACAAGCTACAAACTCTGATTAACAGGTAAAAAACTGTGTAAATCATTATAAAACTTATGGTCTCAGACACTATTCCTTATTAACTGTTTTCTAGGCTTTGTGGTGAAACAGAACCAATGGTGATTAGTGGTGGTGGTCACACATGGTCTGCATAACTTTAGCATATTTCATAGGTCTAACTATTTATTAGAACTGAAAATAGGTTTAAATTAGGTTTGAGTCAGGGAGACACAGACTCAGGTGTACTTTTACATGGTTTTTTTTCTGGGCTGGAACTGTATATACAGCTGAGATTTTTTCTTCTGGTTATGCTGCACAGATTTTTGTGATTTCCATAAAGGCATCCTTGGTTGGTACTAAAAATTGTTTTATTTTAATAGTTGAACAGTTGTTACCAGAATGCTCCATGATACTTACAGGAAGTAGTTACTGACTCATACGTTGTTGCAGTGTGCCCTTGCTTCGGCATCTACAGATGTAAGCAAGCCATGCTTTTTAAAAGATACCATCTTTTATAAGGTGCACAGTGAGTTGTAACATTTTGTAGGATGGGTCTGTTCAGCTTTGAAATGTTTGGATTTTTTGTTTTATTGTTATTTTAAACATACTGTTTTTATGGCACTCAGAGTTCTGAATATAAGCAGGAAGCTGTGAGGTGAATAGATGGTCCTCTCGGTGCTTGGAGCTGCATTTCCTGTTGTCCTTTTGTGTGTTTGACAGGTCTGATATTTTATGGGGGAAAAAGTTATAATTTTTTTTGTAAGGTAGGAAAATAAGTCCAATGAATCCTGCTAAAAGGCAGCCTCATACTGTTGTCATTAATGGCTTCCCCTGAGAAACTGGCAAATTGATAAATTAAGCTTTCCCTCTGTGGCAGCCTTTCACACACTCAAGATGTAGCCCTGCTTTAGTCTTCAGCAGCATTAAATCAATCTACTATAGAAATACTTTGCCTTTCTAGCTAGGTTCAAAATATATCTAGAGACTTGGTGTGTCTGTTCACTATGTTTAGCTCTAAGTCATTTTGGCAATCACAAGAGGCTTAAATTTTGTATTTATGTTGAAATGCATCCCTAATTGAGATGTCTATATCGCTTCAAGCCTCTCTTCTTGAAAACCAATTAATAAATTTCACACTAGAACACAGTCTTTTTATTAAGACTCAATTAAGGAAGATATAATGAGGCCAAACTAGGTGAAGCTTTTAGTGTGTATTATACACAGCAGATCTTGAAAGATAGATACAAAGTCAAATCTCACTTTGAACCTGCTTTCATCTAGTTTCAGTAGTAGAAAGTCCTATATGGTGCCTGTACCAGCAAGAAGTTCATAAATAAAAAACTAAGCAAACTAAAATTACCATCCATAAGTAAGAGATGAACTTTATGTCCCCTGTGAACATGGGAAACCAATCTTTTTGTTTCAAACTTTTTTATAAAGGCTGATGTCTTATTTCATTAGCTGTTACCAGATGCTACTAAATAAATGTCTTCATACAAATACCAAGACGCAGTGTAGTGTCTCAGCATTGCATGGGATATGTAGCTTTCAAAATGCACAGGGTGATACTTTGAAAAACCTGTGATACTGTTCATTACTGTGTTTTGTGACACCTACAGAACCGAGATGCTCGTGGGAAATCTCTAATGTGAGAGGGCTGCAGGAACAGCTGGTACTGACTGGTCTTTGTGGTCTTGGGCCAGACTGATAGAAAACATTGTAAATTTCCCTAAAAATTTGTCAAAAATATGGATTTAGGCTACAGTATTTAAGAAAGTTGAAAGTAGTGTAGTTGGTTATGAATTCATTAATGTTTTCAGGTAGAATGTGTCTGAATTAAACACAGGTTTATATATTATAAGCTGATTTACAGTATATGTTTTATCAGTCCAGGCTATGATTAAGTAGAGTAAGAAACACGATGAAAAACTTACAGAAAGAAGATAGAGTAGAAGGAAAATTGCATAGGTCATCCCTACAAATCATAGAATCGTGGACTCACAACAACTCTGGGTTAACTGGGAGCTCGAGATCCAGATCTATTAAGTTTTTGCCAGGTCTGAATCTCACAGTATAAACCCACAGTGTTACTGGAACTGGGATTTTGGAGATCTTGGAAATATTTATTAAAATTTATAATAAAGAATATTTTTTCTGAGGCTTTGGTAGCAAGTTTCATTGTAGTTGGAAATGACATTTCTCACTGCAAGATGGATGCCTTTCCAGAAGTCTTTAAGTTGTACATACAGAATTCTTACTCTTTTGCATTTAAAATAAATGATAATTTCTGTGTAGTCTTGGCAGATGCTCACAATTTCTCCCTATGGATAAATGAGGGGGTGATCCCTGACACCAGCCAATTCTCCTAAAGGGAAACTTCCTCCTCAAAATGTGGTCTTTTTGAAGACAAAAAATTAAACATTAGCCCAAGCACAAAAAAAAGGGGTGACATTGTCAGAAGTGTAAAGGACCTGAGTCCTCCAGGGCACCAAGGTGCCAGAATAACTCAAATTTTCAAAGGGCTTATGAATATGTATTAGTTTATTGATCTTTGCATACAGGATGCAGCGATAATTATGTTTGATTATAGCTCTTTGATAATTAATGAGAGATTTTAAGTGCAAAAGTCCTTCTTGTGTATATCAGTGGGGTTGCTGCTTTAAAAGTAGTTGAAGAAGTGGTTCTCTATTTCTCTTATTTGAAGAAAAAGTAAAATCACATACATTAAAAAGATTCTTTTGAAAATAAGTAATGCATGTGTACATTGCTAATGAGTGAAACTTGGATGAGTGTGAATCCATTCTCAAGTATATAACTTAACAGAATTTGCTTTTAGGATGCAATAAAGGTAATTAAAAAAATAAATAAAAATTTTAAGGAAAGTTCCAAAAAGTCTCAGTCAGTATAGCTAGATGAGTTCTGTTGATAAATACTTACAGGGCTATAGAAGGAGTAGAAAAAATCATCACAGCTTTGTGAAATATCTTTTAATCTATTTAGCAAGATTTGAAAGAAAGCACTTTGGCCAGATTCCTGAGCTGTAGTTCTTTTTGTCCTGTTTTAGAAAATAAAATTAATTTACTCAAGCCTCAATTTGATATTGACTTATTGTTAACTCTTATGACACATCTCCCAGTATCACAAGGTTTGGGGCCATTTTTAGACAGGTGAACCCAGATTGTGCATCTTCTGAAGCAATTATTTCAAATATCATTATGGAAGAAGGACAATTTCCAAGACAATGTGTGTGGCTGTAAAGAAAGAGGAAACCAGGATTTTGGAGTTTATCATTAAATAAACTCCCAGTTCTCAAGTGTAAGTCCATTTATTTGTTGGATTTAGCTAGACTTAAGTCCAAAAAAAGAGGTCATTGGGCCTTCATCCAGCAAGGCACTTAAACACATTCATAACTTTAAATACATGAGCAACTTGACTCAAATCATGACATTAAGTGTTTTGTTTGAATGGGGTTCCATTGATTGCTTTTTGGCACCAACCTCATTCTTTCTTTAAATGAAGTTAGTCAAGAAATTAGAAGCCTTAGTTTCCTTTCTTGTTCAGAGAACAATACCACATATAGGATGGAGCAAGACCTTTTTTGTCATTAAAGAAAACAGTATTGTACATGACTTCTTTTAATTAGGGCCTGGTCTGAAGATCATTATGGTTGTCTCAGCTTGAACTGGTCCCAAACATCATCCCGTAAAGAGGAATACAGTAATTTAATGTTCTTATTTTCTAATTCAGTAGAGCAGTTACTCCTTATCTTTTGAGACTCCCTACAGGCTGTGGATGGCAAACAGTTGTTTTAAGTGTTTCTGGCTGCAGGTGTCAATAGTTTGTTTTATAACTGGGGCCAGGAAGTAATTTTGAGGCAGTAAGTGGCTCTTTGCAGCTGTAAAAATAACAGCAAAAATGGGCTGTTCTGTACAAGGGTCCATCCTGCCTCAGTTCTGGATGGTTTGGGGGACTGTGGTGGTGAGTGACCTCAGCTCAGGTACAGCAGAGCTTCACAGAGGCGAGTTGCTCTGTCTCCTGCATTACAGGGAAGGTCGTGGAGCCCTTCCTCTGTTCCAGAGATTACCACAGGGTTGGAATAGCAGGTTTCTTTCAGCCCCTGAGCTCCACCCGTGTTCTACCCTGACCATCATTACCATAATGTCTCCTTTGGCGATGAAGGAGGCCTGATGTATCTGCTATATTTGTGAGCTTCTTGGCTTCCTTTTCTGGTACTCCCTCTTTACCTTTCTTTAAACAGCTTTAGTTAATTACCTAAATAGCCCATGTGAATCAGATTAGAGAATATGAGAATCTTTCCATATGGCAGAATGTCTGGGTTTGTTTTCCAGTAAAATTGGACAGTTTTTCTCTGAGTTCTTCATTCTTCTGCGAAAAGCATATTTAAAAAATAATCCTGGCCCACCTCAGGATTCTTATTTTCAAGAATCCAACTAAATCTAGGCAATGAAACTGAGTTTTGTTTCATTTTCTTTCCTTTTAAGGCAGTGTTAGGGTTGCCCAGCTGCTGTGGTATGTACCAGTCTGTATCCCTTTGCTGGCTCCTCAGCAGCTCAGCATTACCTTCTGCCCGTGTGCTTAGGTGGGAGCTACTGCTAGCGATGATTACACCACACAGGGTGCAAGCCCCCTGATACAGAGGCAGAGTCAAACTGAAGGATTCATTTTTCCTTGCAGTATACATTGCTGAAGAAGAAATAAAGGTTTTTTTAAGATATTTTTCTATTTTCAGGTAGATACAGAAAAAGCAATATCAAACAAGTAAAGAACATTTTGCACTGGCAGGACATTAGAATGCTTTGTCTATGACTTAATATGTTTTTGCTAGTTTAACCATTTTTGGTTCCGAAGCTGAGAATCAAAAAAGCAGTATTTTCAAATTTTATTACAAAAACTAATTTAATGATTGTATATATTACCTATGTTTGTTCCCTTTTTTTCTCATAGAAGTGCATCACTGGACAGAAACTGCTCGTGGCTGTCTCAAGGATGACCAGAAAAGGGAGTAAAGACACAGTTTTTGATCTCAAACTTTTCCTTGTGGAAAAAGTTTCCTCGGGGATATATTTTGCATAAGGGTTCCAGCCCTTGTCGGAAATGGGGAGGAAAGTTGGAAATGCTATAATAGCCAATCTCTGTTGCAGATTTCCCAATGAAAATCTTTTCTAACTAGATAGAAAAGATGGCTTCACTAGATTGCTGAAGTGTGATTGTAAAGAAAGTTTCCCTTGAGAAGGTCACATTTATGTCTTTAAAATTAAACACATCATTAAAAGGTCTTGGCTGAATCAAGGCTAGGGAAACACAGATCAGTGACTCCACTTTCACACCTGAATACTTATGAGGCAAAATGTGTGAGGCTTGTGAAGCTTTATTCCTAAGTTTTCTATTCAGTGCACTTGTTGGCAGATAGCTAAATTCTCTCAAGATTATTTTTTTAAAATGTGGTAGCATCTTAGCTGGACAAAACCAGCTAGGTTATTAATGCATTTCCCTTTTTTGTGTGTGTTTTGAGTTATTTTTCATAGATCCAAAAGTGTTTGCCAAAAATGTTTTCTCAGACAGACAAATGGGAGGATACAGGAGCTAAAGCAGCTGTGCCCACTGAACGGATTTGCCAAATAAGTCAGAATAGCACATTTGGAAGCCAGGGATCAGTGCATTATTGGCCTGACCAGGGACTTATACAGACAATAATTGCAAACTGTAAGAAAGGGAGGTGAGGGCCATTGCAAATTTATTACAGAAGCCAGTAAATTGTGTAAAATCATTGCTATAACCCTCTGTACTTCAGGCAGTGGTTCAGTCATTGAGAACTATCTGGACACCTCCTTGCCTCATCAGGCTGTTTTCAGATAGACTATACACACCTAAGATGAAAGTTGAAACAGACTGATTTTGACTGGATAGAAGGAAAAAACTTTTTACTTTGAGGACAGTCAAGCATTGGAACAGGCTGTCCTGGAAGATTGTATAGTCCCATTTTGTGTGGATTCCTGGGCGGTTTTCAAAACCTGACTGAGAAAAAGCCTGAGAAACCTGGTCTGAGCTTATGGCTGACCCTGCTTTCTGCAGGAGATTGGACTTTGGTCCTTCAGTGAGGTCCTTGCCGGCCTTAACAAACCTGTAATCTTTTATTTTGCTAGTGTTCATGGTGAAGAAGATTCTGTGCCTTGGGTACTTTTCATGAAAAAAATTAAGGTCAAAGAAAGAACTCCAGGATCTTGACAAGTAAGAGAGTGTCACCAGACTGAATGTAGGGAGATTAACAAGTTCTTTTTCTTGAATTGCTGTGGCATGCCATTTGATCTGTTGAAATGTGGCCTATAAAATATCTGCTGAAACTACCCCAGGACTAAGTCAGAAGACTCAAGTTAGGTTCTGATACTTGCTCAGAGGTGGGAAACATTAAAACTGAAGAGACTACTGGAGCTAAGATAACTATCTTTGGGTAGTGAGATCTTAAGATACTCACAGAGGACTCTCCTAGGTAAGTTAAATTTCCCTGCAGTTGCTTGTTTCCATTTGAACATAGCCAGAATCCCTGCTCTGTGTGGGAAACTGGCTTGGGGGGAAAGATAAAGAAAACAAAAAGGGAAAAAAAAAGATCTAAAAAAGTTTCTTTGGGTAAGTTTGATACTTATGAAAAATTTAACTTCATTTATTTTCTGACTGGTTGTGAGGGTGGAAAGTAATTGCAGACACTTCAACAATAAGTTGGCATTTAGGTTCTGGACACTAGACCAGCTGTTCAGTGCCACTTCTGCACATCAAAACTGTATTAGAAGGGGGCAGTCAATGTTATAAGTCACTCTGGGCTCTTATGTAGAAGAAACAACAAAGGAAAATATTTTTCCTTTTACCCCCCACTTCTCTTCCCTTCATGCTGCCTGCTGGGGCGTTTTTAAAAGCCTATCTCCATCATAGGCACATGGTTGGGTTTTACCTTTATCAGGCACAGAGGAGGCAGACCAGCCTTTTGAAATTTCTCAGCAGTCAGCAAGAATAAAGTGGGCATCCTAGTGGTAGGAGTAATTTTCAGCTTCCTGACAACAATTGGCAGAATGCTGGGAAAAGCTATTAAAAATGAGGTTCGATCACCAAAGTCTATTTTGGCCTATATTTAATGAGATGTGTCAGCTAGAATTTACAGTAAGTGGCTAATTGTTAATAATGTGCCTGTCTAAGACATCTGTGACTTCAGCAGATCTGCACAATACAACCCTATGTGCTTGCTAGGTTTTGCTTTATTGGGTATCTCAGGTCAACTTAGCACTGTAGTGAAGGAACAGGATGTGGCAGAAAAAAAGGCATTGTTAACTTTCTCAAAGTTTATTTATTATATATATTGTTGAACATACGATATGAGTATGTAAATTACAACAAATAAGTTAAAAACCAAAAATGAATATGTGACCCCAATATAGTAGTGGCATTTCATCTCCCTTCTTAACTGTGCTCAGGAGCAAGGCAATGGGTTTGTGGAGAAGGATGTTTGTGTTTAAAGCACTGTGGGGCATGATTGCCAAGGTTCCTTGTTGCTTTGGGCAAGTTTACTTCATGTCTTGTTGCTTCAGTTTTTTATCTGTATAAAACTTCTTTCCCTAGCAGAAGGTGGGGGGGTTGTGTGCACACTGAAGTGACTGAGGGACAGTCATAAGATCCTATAAAAAGGATTTATGACAAAATGACTTAATATGAATAGATCTAAACCTCACTTGCTTAGTCTTTTGAACACCAAGCTTTTGAAGACAGCTATGTCTAGTAAATTAACCATCCCCAAACCCCCTAAAAACATTTAAGAACATGTTTGTAGCTCTGGGTGCACCTGGCCAGGGCTCAATGCTGTGCCATCCCACTGCAATGTGAGGTGCAGAGCCAGTCAGGACCACTTACTAAGGCCATCTTCCTCACTGGGCCATGATCTCAGGGAAATCACTGTCTGAGATATTCAGTACTTCAAATTTTCTTCTAGAAGGATTCCAGAGCTTTGCTTTCCTTTCCTTCTGTCCTTATCTAGTTCAGTAAAGTTTTCAGAAAGGCATGACATCTTTCACTAAACTAACTGATGTAGTTGAAGAAAGCAGGGAAACTTTAAGAGATAAAATCTTTTCTTTTGGATTTGAAATGAAACAGGCCTTGCTTAAATCCCTTCACCATCATGTAAAAAATTGGCTATTGTTTCTGGCTGTGCTTCTTGACAAACATTTTCCTCTTGTGAAAACAGAAACTGCATATAATGATTATTTACTTCCCAATTTTCTTTATCAGGCTTTTGCAGTTTCTGATAATGAACAAAACTTGGGAGATTGCTTCCCTCATGTTTCCAGAATGCATTCTGAAGGTCTGGCATAGCTTCTATAATCCTGTACATTGTAAGGAATGTCAGGAAACACAGTGTAAATGATCAAACACAAGTAATAGGAGTTGACAAGAATGATGCGCTTTATTTTTCATCTTCAAAAAATATCAGAACTGTGTATTTTAGTGGTTGGAAAAGTAATAGAAACTGTAGACAGTTTGGTAATGGTACTTAGTGGAAACACTGGTAGGCACTAGCCTAGCACTGCATGTTGAACAGGTACCCAGATATTAAGGATGCTGGAAAATCACCAATGGTGTGACTGGGTTTGTGATGGCTGTGCAGGCCAAAAAAAGTGCTTGAATTAAAAAGTGAGCTTGTGAGATAGATGGCACATCCCTGTAAAGACCTGCACATTGGAATGGATCTTGTTCATTGAGCATGCAGTCCGATATTTCAGTCATTTTGTTTGCATGTAATTTTTCTTGATAGATTAGGTAATTTCTGAGCAATAAGCTTTTACTCCGCTTTCCATCTTCTCCAGCTACCAGTTTCCTCTTAAAAATGAAGTATATAAATATACATAAACATATATATAATATATAAAATATATATAATCTATATATTATATATATTTACATATAAATATAAACCTATGAAGTGCAGAAGAAAGGAAAAGCGTAAGATGTGGAAATTGAAACTGAAGGGAAGGTGGCCATCTTTGGAGCCAGACTCCCTGAGTGTCACCTGTGCTAGGGCACAGGTGCCTTACTCTAGTCTGTAGAATAAAGTGAGAGACACAAAAGCAGTGCTGCCTCTGTCTGTGTTACTCTTCTTACAGGTGATACATTCTGAGCACTTTTTAATAGTTTATTTACTTCTTTAATTCTTTATTTTCTTATCAGACTCCTCCAGGGTTACAATGATAACATTAAATGTGGTTCCTTGGGCTTTCATCTTGGGCTTGTGTATTGAGCATTTTACTTTTTATTGTAGAAACAAATGTTCAGTTGTTTATTCATTCACCACCTGTCTTAACAAAATATTTTGTTAGTTTATGAATGTCATTGGAGGAAATATCCAGTAATACCTTACCATCCTTCTGAAAGCATCATTCTCAGCTTCACAATTAATATATTTTTTAAAGCAATCTAGATATCATCCAAGAGATCTTATTTCCTTTGAGCTTAAAAAGTCCTTGCCAGAACAAAGGTCATATTATCAATATTTTCATAAATTAAAATTTCTGTGATGAAATCTTTTTGAAGTTTATTTGCTGACAGCTACTGTTGTAGAATGCTTCTGTGCTAAACTCATATTAGGTTTTTTTAATTAATTTGGAAAATATTCTAATGACGCAAATGCAGGCAATATCCATGGAGTCATTACATCACAGGGATGAGTCATGAACCATTAGCACAAGCTAACAATACTCTTCTGAGTTTTCCTTGTCAATTTGCATCTTGAAGAAAGCAATAACATGTACTACTAATATAGAAAAATAATTAAATAGGGAGTATAGATGAGCTTTCTTTTTAGTTAGGACCATTTTAGTGTGAAGGATAATGTAAATGTCATCTGTTTAAAGGAAAAGACAGTGATTCTCCTTGATAGTGATTTCAAAGTGTGTAATCCTTGTACTGCAATCTAGTCATGTGAAACTGGGGCATACTTTTATTCTAAACTGCTGTGAATTTGTGGTGGATATCTGGCTAATTTCCAAGTCAAGCAAGATTACAATTCTTGCCTTCAATAATTTTCACAGAACTAATTCAGTCTTCAAAGGCATGAGAGGTTAAAGCTGGGTCAACTGACATCCTTCTTGCGCAACAGCACATCTTCAGTTAATTACGTTGCATCTAAATGTGTGTTCTGTGTTGTCATACTGACTAAACTAAGCCTAAAAATAGCATAAAAGAAAAAATGTAATTGATGAAGATGAATGCACAGACTGCCAGCATGGCTTATTTAATAGCTTCTTCAAATGTGTTAGGGAGGAGTTTCAGCTCAGAGCCCGTTGTCCAATGCTGCAGCAGATCTGTCCATGCAGAGTCTTACCAAGTGTTAATAAAGATAATGTTTTCTCAGGCTAAGCTCAACTGACACATGCATGAAATCATTAGAATGTATCAATTCAGCTTGAGTTAGACTTCTAACAGTAAGAAGTGTCTGCAGAATTACACATTCATTATTTTACAACATCAAATAAATTATAGTGGGAATCATAGGGTTTTTTGTTAGTAATTAAGCCAGTACATAGACAGTTCTAAACTACAACAATGCCACATCATTTAAATGACACTGTTGAACCCTCCAACAGTAGAAGGTAATGCAATAAATTATGTCTTGCTGATGTAAGAAAGGATGTAGGAAAACAGCAATATACCTAATACTAAGTATAAAGACTTGCACTTTAGATAAAGCTGTGACATTTGGTTTCTTGTTTGTGTGAATCCTGTTCATGCTTGTATTAGTCTGAATGTGTGTAAACACAGCAGTGTCTGCTCAAGAGCATCAGATTAACTGATCTCTCTACTCCGGTTTGTGCTTTAGGTAATGTGCTTACAGCAATCATGAAGTGCTTGTTCAGGTTTGTACAGGATATCCTTCCACACAAATAAACTCAGCTGGGGCCTGTAAGCCCTGCACATTTTCTGTTTATGTAGTTGTGTCACTCATCATCTGCTTTTCTACCTGATCAGTTTGCAACCTCATTGCAGCACAGCTGCACCCTGTGGGACATGACTCCAGAATTCCTACACAGCAAATTCTAAAATTCCACCTCTATATGTTTGCCACCCTGGCTGTAGCTGTATCCTACACACCTCATTGCCAGCAGTGGTCCTGCAGTATCATTCCAATGTCAGCCAGATGAGCACAGTCCTGGAGCAAGGACTGCAGGACATATGTTTCAGCAGCTGCAGTTTTCTCACCTGCAGAAACACCGGACTATATTGCATTGTTAAAATGAGATGAATATGATCCAGAGGTCTGGAAATTTTCTATCTATATTTAGCTGCTGAGAAGAGCCAGACATTTCTTGTCAGGGCTTCAGATATTCCTGGTTAGAACCCCAAACACAGAGCTGCCTGCCTGCCACGATTCTGTTTACAAAGAAGGTTAATTTTAAATGGCAAAAAATACTACAGTTGAGAAGTCTAAGAATATAAAATAAATAAAAACAAACAATAAAAACTGGGGTGTCAGACAGCTCTGACACTGTTTCTCTGGGTATTCCAGGAATGAAATTCAAAAGACTTCTATCTAGCCGTGGGTCCAGGGCTGCCCTCACAGCAGAAGACTTTGAGTAGCTGAAACATCAGTTCAGTAAGTATTGCTTGATATTTCTGTAGTTTGGTGGGACAATTCCTGTGTTAAGGACTCCCCTGGTGAATGACTGTAATGCAATGAGAAATTCTGGCTTTTTGGGGAAGAATTGTCTCTGATTAAAGGCAGAAGCCACATGAGGGGTTTGTTCAGGGGCTGTTTCCAGCTGTGCCCCTGCCTTGAGCTTGTCAGGATGGATACCAGCTGTGGGGGCTTGGGGAACAGCAGTGTATTTGGGAGAACTCTATTTCTATTTCTGATTATATTGTATGGCCTAAAGGATTCATCTGAAGCATTGGGGAGTGTCTCAGTGTATTAGCCATAAGTTTCTTATGTTAATTTAATTATTTACATGTAAGAAAATGTTGTTTGAAATTCCATAGATATAATTCATTACCAGCCACAAACAGATTACCATTGTCCATTAGCAATAATAATGAGCTATTTATTATTTAACAAAAATGTAGAACCATAAAACAGCTTATTAAAATATTTGTGCACATTGTTTAACTATTGGATTAATGGAAATGTGTAATGCTTTTCTTTTAAATGTCATAGACTAACGAAAGCAAAAGAGCTACTTCCTCATGCAGAGGTGTTTCTGGCACTAATATGAGTGTTATGTAGACACTGAGAGCTGAATGAACCCATCTCCCTGACATGAGCAGACTGTACCAGTGCCGCTGTTGCTTCTCCCCAGAAATGTAGCCTGTGTTTCTATTTTGAGATTGCACCAACAGAGAGAGGTGCAGGTTGAAACCAAGTTAATGTTCAACATAACTAATATCACAGAAGATGTGTGAAGTCATTCAGTCTCTTTTGCTAAGATACCTGCTCTGTATCACAGAAATGAACACATAAGTATTTTTGTCTGATCTTTTTACTAAAAAGTCAGATTAATTTGTTTGATGTTTTTGTCCAAAAATAGGCCTGCAAAAAAATCCTGATAAGTTTTTTGACACCTTCTAAACAAAGCTCTTATTTTGTTCATTAGTTGTTTCTTTCTAAAAATGTATTTTAATATTTATTACTGATTAATTTTAAAATTTAAATTTATTAAAATAACTTATCAAAATTTATAGTTTGCATTGAAATGAAATAGCAATTTTAACACTTGTAATGTTTTAAAATGTGTAACAGCTTGCTCCACTGAAAAACTTCTGTTTGGATAAACACACACTTCTGTATTAAAAAAAAACCTAAAATTTTCAAAGTCGTAAGCAATATAAGAAGAGCAGATTAATGTACTAATCTGGTTTGTGTCCTTCAAAACGTTCCTGACACATTGTAGATCAGGTGACACTGTGGACTTTTCTATCTGCTGATATTTCTTCTGCCTGAACCATGATTCAACGAGTAAGAAAGATAAAATCTTGGATAGTTTAGAACAAGAACCTGCTTTTCTGTTGCAGGATGAGCTGTGTTAACAAGCTACAGATGCTGAGTTAATGAGGGTGTTGTTAATTAGAAGACGGGTGAGGAGAGTGGTTGTGCCTCTGTGTATAAAGCAAAGAGAGGCCTGGGGAAGTTGGTGTGTTGGAGGACTGTGGCTGGTTGTATTGCTGCTGCTTGGGATGGAGTCATTTATCAGCACGTAAGCTTGTCCTCAACATTTCATTAAAAACCTTGTTCTTGTTTGGGTTTCGTGTTGTAATGAGTGTGCTTTGGGGATGTACTTAGGAAACTATGATAAAGTAATTTGAAAACTCTGAAATGATTCTCAGTGGTGAGACCAGGGATTCAGTTGAGCCTAGAGACCGAACGATCCTTAAAATTGGAACAATGCATCTAATCTTAATTGAACTTTGTTATCCAGGGAGCTCTGGGAGAACAGATTTTAGGAGGCAGTCTTGCTGAAGAGAGTAGGGGTGGTGAATTTTCATTTGCTGCTGCAAGTGAGGGTGGTGACAAGGATCTTAGTGCTGTACTTTGTAACAGACATCCAGAAGGACTTTAGCTGGTGATGAGTCTGAGGATGTGACTGGCTGCCTGAAAGCAAAATGTAGGACTTGCTTTCTAACAGGTCTCATCTCTCTTCCTATGACCCATGCCCTCTATCATAAGACTGGTGTGTGGGACCATTTTGGATATCTGCCCATATCACTAAGAAATGAGTCTGGGTTTGAAACCTAAGCAGTATTTGTTTCCCGTTAGACAGTAAAAGCTCTTTATTTTTCTATCTTTGTGTCAGATCTTGGAAATATGATAGTACAAAACTAAAAAGCCATTTAATGAAGATGTTCTTTTGTTTGAATATAAACATCTATCACTACAAATTGCCTTTTTTTGAGAGCCTTGATAATTTTCTTTTTCCCCCCAAAGGAAAACAGGTCACTCTGGTGGTTAATATGCTTGGTAGGGGTCTGTAACAGTTTGTAGGAGCTGCTAAGAAAAGTGCTTAGAAAAAAAAATGGCAGAAAATTTATTAAAAAGTACTTCCTGAAGTGTTAGGCTTCTTGAGACACTGCAAGCAGCTCCATCAGGATTCTGCTGAGGTGGGAGTAAGCTGGCTATTTCTAACCAATGGACATTTGAAAGGGAGTATTTGCCTCAGGAAAGGCACATACAGAAAATATTGGATTTTTAATTTTCATTTGTTTTGTTACTTAAGCGTGGTTTTGGTTAGTGGGTTGTTTCTTTGGGGGGGGAATGTGTGTGTAGTTTGTAAGGAAAGACAGAACAATGCTGAGGCAGAATAAATGGTAGAAGGAAGACACAACCACATCTTTCGGTAGTGGCATTGCTTTGTAGTTGGTAGAAAATGCAATATCTGTAATTAGGGTAGTTATTTAAACTGAGAAGGAAGAAATAAATTTTACGTTAGGAGACAGGGAATTTCTACCCAAACGTTCATATTTTGCAAGCTCTTTGGATTTATGTCACTTTGTAATTTCTTTGGCTACTGCAAGGGATGAGTGAAGCATGGAATACTTAGTCTGTATTTTCTGATAAAAGTCTTTCCAGGCAGGGGAAGGGCTTTAATCCATCCAAAAGAAGGGATGTGATTTTTAAAAGCAAACAAAAATGTAACTATCAGAACTCCAAGTGTTTGCTTTGGTTTGTGCATTGTAGTTCCAAATAAAAGACAGCCTTTCTTTTTAACACTGCTGCCTTGTCTCTTTATAAAGCAAATGGATTTGTAGAAGAAGAATATTTGTACCAAAAGCACATGTTAAATAACCTTAGAATAGGACTTTATTTCATGCTTTGAATACGGAAACACTGGTTGGGTTCCTTGCCTGTGCTTTTAGCTCCAGTATTGATGTGGCCAAATGTGCAGTCAGGCACCTCTTTGCTAATTTCTTCTTAATCTATAATCCGTCAGTAATGTTGTTACATTTATGCTGTTGCACCAACTATTTTTGGATGCTACTTGTTAGATTCACCTGACTAAATCAAAGCCACTATAACAGTATTTAGCTCTGACAGACTGAAACTGTCTGAACCTCCCATAGAGAGTGATCTACCCTGAAAATATGCCTTTTAAAGTAAAGCAATTTTCTTTTACTTCAAGAGTTATAGATTATATAGAAGCAGTTCTGCAACATTCATATTCAGCTCTGAAGGGACAAGTCATGTGAATGGATGCTTAGAAAGAAGCACAGAGATTAAAAGATTCAGGATGCCATTTTTGTAAACTATAATTTAGAGAGCTGCAAGCTGTGTTCTGTAATCAGTGAAATTATAGGCACACAATTACTGTTTTCATTATTAAAACTTATATTTCAATATACTGTCGCAAATCCATCTTGTTCTCCAAATAACATCAACAACTCCTCCAACCCTTTAGAACTCATCAGGATAGTATTCAAATTCAGTTCTGTCAAGTTCCTATGGCAGGTTAATCTAGACAATCATGAGTATCCACAGAAAAAGTGGGACAGTGCAGAAAGTGCATTACAATGTCCAGTGGTTATAAATTCATCCTGTCCTGGCATGAAGTGCAGATTCAGTTATTCCTCACTTAGGCTGCAGTCTTACATCTTTGTGCAAAGTGGTTGAATGTATTTCTTTTCATGGCACAGGCTGGGAAAGCACCTGAATTTGCTGCAATCAGTGACAGCTTCTTTAGCTCAAACCATCTTCAGTGGTGCACTCAAACAGCTGTGTGGGGAAGAAAGTTGTGGGACTTGGCTCATCGTCAGCACTCTCTGCTGCCTCTTTAAAATCTGCAAAATGCCTGTCAATCTTTGTGTGGTTGTGCTCCATAATGTGTTTCCACCAAAGTGAACTTAGCAGACACAGGGACTTTGACCTCTTTGATACACTGATTGACCTAACCTGAAGTGAATTAGAAAGTTGTTCTGCTTGCAAATTGGAAGCAGGTTTAAAATAATAGTTCTGTTCACAGCCTGAATAATTGTATTCCTAGTAAAACTTCCTGGAGGACAAAATCTGTCTAGATAAAGACTTAATACCCAGAACAAAGTCTTCCTCAGACTTCCCACAGAAGAATGTCCCTCTCGGTGACACTGCATAGTCCCTTTGAGGGAGGTTTTGTAATCAATGTCACGAGCAATCCTTTACTATCGGTTGAGAGATAAGGACCGAGGCATTTCTGGAAACTAGTTACAAGATGACCTGAGCCGAGCAACCAACAAACCAGACTCTTTAGTTTAATGAATGCTCCTAAATATTTGGTGGTTTGTGTTCTCCGGAAGGACTGGACGGCCTGCCAAGGACTGAGGCTACTCCAGCATGCCTGGCATACACAGCACACCGAATGTTTTCTAAGAATTATGCACACCAGCAACTTGGACTAATGCTGCTTTTACCAAATGCCTATGTAGTTCGATTTTGTTAGCTGGAGTCTCTTAAAAATGCTTTTGAAATCCTGATCTCCAGGAGTCAGTGTTTTCAATTTCTTCCGCATGCATCAGTCAGTAGATTGTTACTGCAAATTTCCAAAGGACGACTTGTATTCATATGCAAACTAAGTTGGGGTTCAGGCATGAGAACATACCACTTCTTTTTGCATTGAACTTGCAGGCCTAAGAAATCCTAATGTGCACAAGAATATCTCGGAAGTGCTCTGTGCCCGCTGCGAGAATGGTTAATGGGAGATTCATCAGCAATAAGCTCTTCTACCATCACCATTTGCTTTAGAAGACTCATTTCAACAGAATGGTGGCAGAGTTCCAAGTGTAGTTAAAACCTACAATAAAACCATATACATAATATATAAAATGCTTATGGTTTAAGGAAACCTAGAAAAGATTCTGATAGTTCTATCAGTTTTATTGTCGTTCTGCCCTTCAACCCCAAATAACCAATTTCTCTTTAGAATAATGTGCTGCTGTCGTGATGCAAATGAATGTAGGTGTTTGCACGGTTAGATAGTGTTTATCAGTTGGTGTACAGGGGGGAGCTTCTGCCTTTTGAATGACAGCAGTAACAATATTTGGTGTTGCATCAAACTATTCACTGCAGGACTGTTACAATATAAATGCAGACTTTGAAATAAAGGGATGAAGGAAATGCAGCTGTGAGTTAAAAAAGTGGATAGGTTTGCTGCCCTGTTAACTTTTGCATTGCTGAGTAGGAATGATGTGTTTGTGTAATATTCACTTGAAAATATACATTTAGGCTTGTTTTGAAATTTTGGATGTGTTGGTCTGTTAACTTGTTCACAGCTTTGTAAGCATGTATTTATTTCTTTGGAAAGTATGTTTCTGTTTAAATGTTGTCATGTTCTATCTGACACCAGCTGTTACTCTTTGTGCTTAATTTTACTTGCAGTTCGTGGGTTGGTCAGTTAGTTGTTGATCCTAAACAGATGGGAGGATGATCTAAATGAGGCTCCCATAATCAATTAATTTACTTTAGCTGTGGCAAACAACCTGATTCCCAACTGTCCTGTATCCTAGAATCTAGGTTTATTTTTTCTGGAATGCCACATGGCTTCTTAAAGATTTGTGTGAGTGAAACCTGGTAGATATTTGATTTCATAATAATGCATTTCTCAAGTTCTGATTTTCTGCTTTGAAGTAAGTTTCCATTGTTTATTATCTTCTTTCATGAGAATTTTCAGATGACAATATTTATAAACATTCAATCTGGACCCATTAAATTGTATTTTTGGTTGGTGTCAGAGGCATTTTACAAGATGACTATGTCACTCATGGTAGTTGCTTTGTGGTCAAGGCAAACATCTGTGCTTTGATAGTGTGCCTGCAATATCTTGTTTGCTCTTCAATTCTGAGGACATTCACAAGAGCAACGAGAAGTGTTGAATGCTAATGAGATTGTGGCTTTAATTTTATGTCCTTCTCAAGCCCTGTCCTCAAAATGGTTCTCAAGCTCTTTTTGTTCCTTGTTTTGGTTGGTTTAGTCTCTAGAGCATTTCCTTTGCTGCCCTGTGTGTAATATGATCTTTGCCTGCTTTTGTCAGAATGGAAATAATTCAAGCTTTTTCTGCTATGACCCTTTTTAGGTAGAGGAGCAAATAGAATGACTTTTTCTACAAATGGGATTAGAAAGTGTGCTCAAATTTTGGTGGTACTCAAAGGTTATTGCAACATGGTTGGGGTTTTTTTTTTTCTTCAGTTATAACCATTTGAGGAATGGAGAAATGCTATACTGTTACAGATTTAATCCTGAGAATACCTTAGTTATAGTATATAATTTCTTCATGAGTAAAAACTGGATTTTAATCCAGCAGCAAATGGTGAAACAATGAGTGATTGAGAGCTGAAACTAGACAGATTCAGGTTGGATGTTATGTATGAAATGTATATGGGAGAGGGGGCTGCTAACTACTGGAACATACAGTTGAAGCTCTAGGGTTTGGTGGATTCTCTGAAGTTGATTGAAAATAATGCTTTAATTACCTAGAAGTTATTTGGCCCAGTGCAGGAATAACTGGGGGAAATATAATGGTCTGTGAAACACACAGGGTCAGCCTGCATGATCTCATGGTTTCTTCTGGCTTTAAATTCTGGGAAAGAGAATTGTAAAAACATATTACTTCAAGTTCCTGTGTATCAAAATAAGGTAGATTTTTATTCTGTGTTAGGTTCAAATTTGAAATGGCTTTGCTTTTTTTTTGCCCCTGTCCTGCGGGGCCAGCCCTGCTCTCAGACTCTCATATATCTGCAGGATGTGTATTGAACTCGGAAGTAGCCCCAGGCCAGTAGCTTTTGAAATTTCTTCTGGGCCCTGGTGGTCCATACAGGAGACAAGTGAGACCTTGGTAGACTTAACAGGCTTGACCCAAGCATGAAATGTAACTTCTGGCACCAAAGGCTTTATTAACCAGTGGATCATATAGTTATAAACCTATACAAGCTACCATAAAACACCTGCTGGGATTTATTTCTGTGATTAATATCAGGTACTGGTTTGAAAGAATAATCTGGAGAGAAAATTCTGCCTCTGTCCTTACCAAATTCTTGAGCAATGAAGTGACGCATAGTAAAATACTTTAAGGTTTTATGTATTTTTTTATTGCTACTAACTTTCTCACTTTGAATGGAATAAACACTGACAAAATAATTGGTAGTAATTGTGGTACTGGTATCCGTTTTAATAAACCATTCAAGTAGAAAATATTTTACAGATCCAGCCTTTCCTATGTGTCACCAGATAAAACTTTCACATCCTTCAGTACCTGGATCTTAAAGCCAGTACTTGTATTTTTCTTTCATGCTATATTTTTTTCTTGTTAATAATAGAGCTGTCATTTCTAATAAAATATGAAACAACCATCCAGGGAAATAACACTGGTGATAGATGGAGCAGGCTGAAACACTAGACTGAATGAACACAAATGCTCAATAGCTTGGAATATAATTCTGTCATTAAACAGGACCTCTGAGGGACTAGGACTGAATGCACTGGGGTGAAAATGCTTTGCACTTGGGAGGCTGTTTCAGCTTCTGTTGGGAGTGTTGTGGTCATTGGAATCAAAACAGGCTTCTGAGATTTGAAGGACTTCCTACAGTGAAGGAAGAAATGCTGTCAAAAATCAGGCAGTGTTAGACTGACCAGAGGGAGAGCCCATAGAAAACTGACTTCTTTTGTCAGCCTCTCCATCAGAAGATTCACTTTACTTGTCACCCACCTTTTTGAAGAAAAGGATGTCAAGTCCAATCAGAAAACTTGAACACAAAGGGATCACAGGATGTTCTTTAGATGTTATTTTTCTTAGAATGCAAGGCAGAAGGAACAGAGACCCCCATCTCCCTATTCTGCTTGAAAGGGATGTGACTTGTGTAGGGAAAATTTGTTTTCCATGTGTATCTGGGAAGTCTATTTTCTCTCTATTTCAGCTCTCCTTTGCAAGGTTTGCCCAGTATGCCAAGTTATATGCTGTCAGCCACATGGCAAATTGTTTTCCCTCTCTGTTTCCTCCTTTCCAAAAATGGAAATGAATATATTTCTTTTCTATCTCTGTGAAACACTGTGACAGTTCTGGATGGACAGTGCATTAGGAGACTTCAGTATCACTGTTATTGTAAACAATGTTGTTTCTTTGTCCCCAAATATTGAAGACAAGTGTTTTTGGGGGAGATTCTGAGTCGATAGGAAAAGTAAAACTGCCTATTTAAATGATAATTATGCTCTTCTCATCCTCCAAATAACAGCTAAAATGTCTGTGTTTTTCTCATTGAGCAGTCTGGTTGGCTAATGGACGATGTCTATTTGCAGTTAAACCTATTGCAATGTTGACAATTAAGCATATACGTGGAACAGGGTAATCAGGAGGAATGCAGTTTTATCACCAATGTTAATTATCTAATATTTTCCAGCTTACAATTATGTGAAAATTCCTTAGGCATAAATGAAAATGAACCCATCAGTTACAATTTTTCTCAAGATAATGGCTGATGGAACATTTGCTGCCCCACAAAAAACGGAAGCAAGAGCAAAATTAACAACTCAGTCGTTCAGGCTCTATAATATATAAATGTAGTCATATGTTACATGATGTGCATTCTTATTTCCTCATGGGGGAAAATTTCCAAGTTGGTGACTGGAATTATTCATAGAAATCTTTCTTTTCAAGAGGTTCCTGTGTGCAGCCGTTTCTAAAATTTCTAAAGAGAATGTTTTGAAAAGCAGCAGATCTTGAATGTAGGTTATGAATGAGAGCAGAATTGATCTAAAAGCTATTGTTTACGATAATAATTATCAGAGATACACTACATCAGTGCCTAGGAGAGCATGTACTGCTTTGTGCAGAAACAAGGCAGATACTCTCTGGCATGTCTCCTTTATATTCCTGAACAACTTGCCCTTTTCATTTTATTTCTCATCAGCTGAGGACTAATCTCAGTTACAATCATTCCAATCAGACATTCTCAAATGACCTTTAAATGCCTGGGAGAGCCACTGAGCATTATTTGTTAACCTCCATCCTTCAAACTTGAATAAGCATCCTAAGTTACCGAGGAGCGAGAGAAACCATGAATAAGCAACATTTTTCAGGAAAACATATCTTGGCAGTTTTACAAGCCCCGCAATCAATTTTCATTTGGAAGTTTATCTTCAAATGAAAACTGGGAGAAACTAAATTACTCTCTTAAAAAAACCAAACAAAACCACAACTTGGGATTAGCAATGACTTTTTAAAAGCATTTGAGAACAGAGTGACAAAAAGCTGAGGTCCAAAGGGAGGTGTAGGACTATATACAGTGAGTTTTATCTTCCCTAAATATTTAAGTTTCTTGAGCAAACTGATGGAAATGGAGTTACTCTCAACAAAAGTCACAGGCAGTGAGCTCCTTCTGCTCCTGAAACTGATTTTAGGTACCACAGACACAAATCTTGCCTTCCTTCACTGTGTGATGAAAGTTGAAATATGAGTATCTGCAATATGTTCCTTGGATTTCAGGAGAGGGGGTTATGATTGTGGCAGAAGAAAAGTAAGGCAGCTTTCTCTGTCTCCTCTGATAGTCCACAGGTCAGGCTTAGCTCCATTAAGGACTACTGTAGAAATTCCAGGACTTGCCCGTGTATAGAACAAAGAGATATTAAATCTGATACCTGTAACAAAGCAGGTTAAAGCCACTATCAGCTATTGACTGGCAGTGCCAACTGCTGATGTAGGTCATTATCCCCCTCTTTTACCTCTGATCAAAGTTCACTTTGAGGCACTTGATGGCTGTGAATGATCTCGGCTGACAAAGCAGGCTGAGCAGGCAGTCATTCTCCAGTAGGTATATGCTATAGTTTTATTTTGCTGGCAACTGTGCAAATCTGTGTTTGCAGGTTAACGCTGAACAAGAATTATGTGGACAGAAGCGACATACCCATTCAGAGATGGTTTGTTTATTTATCCTCTCCATTCTCACAGAAAGCACGTTAGCAGTTTTATGTGCTGTGACCTCCTTTGGCTTTCCAGCTCATGAAACTTGCTGGACTGTGTTCTCTATTTTGTAGGTCAAGGGGTTCACATTTGTTAAAATATTTCTTAATATAGACCTTGTACTTTTAAAAATCAGTTTCTAATTTTTTTTGAGCTCGACATGGAGGGATCTTTCTGTGCCCCATTTCTCTCTAGCTGATTTTGGTTTAACAGAGTGTAGACTGAACTTAAAGAAATGTGTAGCTGTTTCTTCTCTGGTCAAGCATTAATTAATAATTGTTTTGTTTCTTCACTTACACAACTAGAAACCCATTGAAGCTGTAGAAGGCTGGGGTTTCCAATGTTAGTTCAGTTGGTAGGTGCAGCAAGATCGTCAAAGCAGTAACTTGGTGGAGATCTGTATGTTTTCAGCAGAGTAGCCAAAAACAAAACAGAAAAAAGAAAAAGGGAGACATGCTTGATGGAATTATGCTGTAATTAATTAATTATTACATTCATGTCTGTAAGTTGTGGAAGGTCAGCCCATGCAAAGTAGGAGGCAGCTTTTTGCGTCCTGCCACCAACCCCAATCTCTGGAAGATAATGTGTTATCCGCACTAGAGGAATACCAACAGGTGCTAGAGCTCACCCGAAAAATCTCACTTCCTTGCCATGGAAATGAATTCTGCTGCTTAACAGAGTTTGGAGATCCTGATTTTAATGGAGATTCTGTGAGTGTGTCACAGAACGGCAGAGCTCTGGTGCTGAATTTGCTGACACGTGGAAATGGAGATTTGATGAAATCATTCCTTGCAGTGCCTCTCACCATAAAACTTGATTGTTTTAATTCCTTTAATCGGAGTTTTAATCAAGTGATCATGTGGCCACACTGTGGCTATAATTGCATGTATGGATTTATATGCAACACATTAATAACCTTGCAACAAAACCAACAATTTAAAATCTTTCCTTTCATGGAGGAATAGTCTTCTGGCCTTTTGCTATTACACAATGGGATGTAATTGCTTGTCAGTAGGTAACTGCTTAGGAAATGTTTCTTCCTGATTCTAGGGAAAGAAAAAGGAAAAAATTACAGCCTGCATTAAGCATAGAAAATGAACAAGCCAGGGAGAACTCTGACTTAAAAATGTTACAAACTTCCAAGTGAGTATGCTGATGCTTATAGGGGGTATGTTGAATATTTAATTACATCATGTGATGAAAGTATATTGTATTTATATTTTGTTTATCCTAACAACAAGCAGGAATTTGTCACATAAATTCTAGAACTTAATAGGCATTTCTGTAATGTATCATCATTATGCCTCTGTGTTTTACAAGACTGTGTTCCATTTTCTGTCCTGTTGAATAAAGTTGTACTTTTATATATGTGATAATGAGTTTTGTTAGATGCTTTTCAGTGTCTGCCAAAACTAAGTAATTATCCGCCATGAATGGGATGTTTTGGCCCAGAAGACTTTTTTTCCCTTCTTCATTCTGCATAATATAAAAGAAATTCCATATAGTCTTTCTAATACTTTTCCCTTTTTAGTGTTTGAAGACCAAAACAAAACTCCTGATCTTGTTTCTGCTGTAAAACAGTATGAACAGTTCAGCAGAAATAGAAAGCACTCTAAGACTGACTAAACTTCTCATGTAAATTGACTCGTTTTCTAGACATGAAACAGCCTTAATAGATAATCTAGTTGATGTTCCTGTAAATACAGGCTCGTCTCCACAGAACGCTTTCTTGTGTTTTGTGCATACTACCTTTAAATATCTCAAATAGTGGATGCACTTCCCTCAGAGACTAATTTATAGGACTAAATATTTAGTAAATAACTCAGTTGTGGCTTCTTATTATTCTGAGTATTATTTGCGCTGTGGTAGTTAATAGGGCTTGTTGTGCAAATCAATGTGAAAAAAATATAATAGAGAGAGGCCTTTGTTTCCCTGAGCCAAGTGACCTCTGTAAACCATCAGCTTCTTTTTCAGTGGTGTGAATGCTGCTCGGAGGCCACAGCTGACTTGGCACAGGTCTGTCCCGCTCTGCCTCCTCTGCTGTACCAGCTGCGTTCTGCAGGTACTGCTCTGGGTTACCACACCACCTTTGCACGTGATAAAATGATGGTTGGGTAGCTCTGTGCAATGGTATATGTACATTAAAATAATGTGCAGTGAAAATAAATTTCAGGGTTTGGCCACTTTTGAATTGTTATCTCCCTTATATATTGAATCGTCTTTTTCCAATCTCTCATTTCTTTTCTGAAATATGGCTGGGTAACATGCCCATGGCTACTGAGTCAAAAATCTTCAAGCTTTTAAATAAATAAAAGATGTTTTTTCAGCTGATTTCTTGCCTCCTTTGCTTTGGAACTTACATGACTAATATCATACTTAGTAGTGACCAAAAGATTTAAGTAATCTTTAAAAATAAGAGTCAGAACCGTCTCTACATTTGAGTAGTGCTGGGTACATCACAGCACCATTTGTAGTGCCATATTATATAAATTTACTTAATGCTTAACAAGCTTATTAAGCTTGGAGAGGGTCTGATTTCCATCAGTGTCACTTACAGAACGTGATGGCAAAATGAAGGTAAATAAATTATATTTATTGCTCGGCTAATATGATTTTATGAAGAAATATAAGAAACCATTAGTGCTATAAAATGAGCTGCAGTTTTCAACAGAAAAATCAAAGTTCAAAGGAGTTTAATACGTGTTGATTTGTTTGTAGACAGGTTGATGTTTCGTCTATAAAGAGATCTGTCCCTTGAAGTGCAGAATTTTTCAATACAGCAGAGTAAAAAGGCTCTGAACAAAAGTAGTTTGACTGTATCCTTTGAAAAGCAGTTCCTTAATCCCTTTTTGAGTTTTCAGCCCATGTTTTAGTCAGCAAAACAAACACAGTGCTCAATGTTGTAGGCAATGATAACACCAGGGTAAACACAGGAAATGCTTTTATTAATATGATCTAAGCATTTAATTGCCTTCCTTGTAGTTTAATCTTATCTTTACACATTGAAGCAGTGCATATTGTACGTTTCTGATCCTCAAAGGACAGCTTTTCATATGGCATTGTGGAATAAGACATTATCACCAGAAACCTGACAGGCCTGTAACATTGCTTGTCAGCTGAGGGGCTGGAAAGTTTGTTATAATTATGAAGGAGATGTGCAAAAGATCATGGTTTGCAAGAGGCAATGCTGAATACCATTTTATAATTAGAGAAGGGGTAAAGTCAAGGTGTGCCATGAGAGCTTGGTTCCAATGAGAAATGAAGTGCCAGAATTCAGTAAGCCCCAAACTGGAGAGTTCAGTCTCCAGATGATACATTTACAATCAGGTTAAAATTAAAGAAACCAAAGCTTTAAATTCTGAGTGACAAAAGGACTATAATTAAACTTAAACACATATTTTACGAGCCATGTTTATGATAAGCCAATTATCAAAGCCAATGGTTCTCATGTTGCTCAATTTAACTTTTTTCAGGTTACAGCCACGTCTCTGTATTTGTGTATGTAAAGGAACAGAAACCAATCTAAGGGAAACTTTGGTTTTTGCTTGGTTTTGTTTGATTCTTTTTACCTGCTATTTTAGTTTCCCCTCTCAAGGCAAGTGATATAACACCAGGAACCCTTTCTCTCTTCCAGTTCTAGATTGCTTTTCCTGCTTAAAAATGGGTAGCTGGGACTACAGGCAGGCTAAGTTTCAGATCTTGTTTCCATCATGCTTAGTGTGTTAATCTCAATCTTTTTCTCTCTATAGTGGGAATATATCCTCTAATATATTTTAGAACTGTGGTTGGTTGCTTTTTTTTTTTTGTACCAATGCCTGAAAGCCTGGAGTGAGTGTGCCATAATTACAGAATCCATTCCCTTAACACAGAATCTGTTAGGACTTCATGTCACTCATATGGTCTATCTCCATAAATATGGCCAGCATTTTACCCCATTTTTTCTTTATTTATTTTTACTACTCCTATTACTTCTTTTAAAGTGTGCTATAAAGTAGAGAACCCCGAAAAAGACACAAAAATTAGTAGGCTTAAATTATCACTCCGCCATTCGGCTGTACAGCTTCCCTTGGTGTGTGCTGCTATTTATGTATTTATTTAGGGTGCTAAAGCCAAGGAGCCAGGCTGCATTGTTGCACCCCTGTATAAACTCTCTCCAAAAATGTTCTGTTTCAATACCCATGGCATGCAGTACCATAGTTGCTAATGTGAATGCAGTTACATGCACATGTCCGAAATTAATATGCCAATATGCAGAAAAATAGTTAACAAAATAAAATTTCTCTCTCTCCTTCGAACTTTGAAACAAAACATAAGTTTTCATTTCAAATATTGTGGGCATATTTGTTTCAAAACACGATGTCTTTTCCAATCTAAGGATTCTTCTGCAGTCCGTCTTAGCTGCCTAATACAGTATTTCTACAAAACTCCTTTAAGAGACTTTGAATTATGTATGTCCTGGCCTGTTCATCCATAATTTTCATGCAAAGGCAAAATTGTGTAGCACATTTTTTTTTTCAACTAAAATCTGCTACAGGCCAATATCCTAAATTTAGACCACTGACATAGTATGTTTTGACTGTGTGTAACTAATTCATTTGACGTAACAATAAACTTATATTGTCTTGGTACAGGAGCATGTCAGAGGAATTTCCACAAGGCTTCTGATGTGTGACACGAAAGCACAGAGGGAATCTTGTTTTATCCTTTTACTCTTTTCTAACAAATAATTGATATTTGGGATCGCCTTTTCCTTCTTGAATTTTCCAAGGTTTATTGTCTTTAAAAAGAAGTATAATCAAGTGCATGGATTTTCTTAAATATTACTCTATTTCCTTGTAGCTGTTGAGACTGGCAATGAGTTTGCTTGTCTCATTTGTAACGCTAACAATTTCTTGGTGTGTTTGAATGATGTTCCACATGATTTTTTTTTTTTCCCCAGCACATCTGCAGTTGGGCTCTCATTAATTTTATAAAAGCAAATGACAAAAGAATGTGATTTTGGTACCATATAGGCATGTTCCCCTTGAACTTTCTCAAGGCCAGGAGCCTTTCTCAATTTTATGTGAGCACTCATTGCTTTTGGTGGAATCACTTCTGATTTATAGTGGTTGAAACCAGGCTTTAGGGTAGAATAATTGACTTGGTAACAATGTAAAACAATAAGCATCTGCTCCAATCTCTTCTGTGTAGATTTATATATGATAAGAGTGAGCACTTGGGAAAGGTGAAGACAGTGTTAATATTACTGTGTGTGTTTTTCTGTGTGCCTTCTGCTTAGTTCTTGAACTTGAGGAGTCTATTGGGAAATTTAAGAACTCTTATCATTTACTCTAATAATAAATTCGTCAAGACACAGCTCTTGCAATACTTCGTTCTTGGTTTTGATTCAATTATTTTGACATTACTGAAATGAACCTAGAAATGTCTCTCCACTGGGGAATAGGAAGGCAAAAAGAACAACATAATAAAGAAGTCACGAAGAAAGCTTTGTGAAGAGCCAAGTGATTCAAGAAACAGACGGGTAGAATGTTTCTCATTTCCTGCTCTCCCATCTCAATATACTTCAGCAAGTGAACCGTGTTCTACCATCAGCATCTTCCATACAGCTGCAGCAGTTTTGTTCTGATCAGTGATCCTTTGCCTTTGACTCAGCTGAGAATAAAGGATTTTGAAAACAGGGTGGGGGAAAGAAAAGCTATGGATTTCTTCAGGGGAAAAATCATCTTTAAAGCCCTGTAGCTTAGAGAATTACTGAAAAGGTCTATTTGCTTTTGTCTGCTTTTCATGCCATTTTATGGACTGTAAAGAAATTATTTTTTGAAAAATAAAAAAATTGAGGGGAGATGAGGGTGTCTGGTGACTTCTGAATGTCAGAGTAAAAAGCTTTCTATAAACTTTCATAGGATTAATATAATTAATAGCATTAATGCTATTGTTAAGTGTAGTTCCTTGTGTTCTGTCTTCTGCTTTACATCACAGACAGTTCAAATCCTAAATACCTTTATTTAACAGACAGATGACACCCAGGGGAATTAGTTTGCATAACAAAAATGATTCAATACTTGTTCCATCTCAGTGGAGAACTCTGAAGCTTTTGCTAATGATCTGAACAACTGACTCCATGGATAATTAGATCGAGTTCTAATTTCATTGGGCATGGTCCACTGCAACTTGGCCTCTTGGAGGAAGGAAAAGCTCTGCTGGAATTCATCTTCATTTCCCGTCTTTAGGTTGTTGCATGATAACACCACAATGGTACTCAGTATGCGGTGCTGTAATTACATCATGGGCTTTTCTTATGTTAGTGGCAGAATTGTTTGCAGCACTTTTGTTTTGCATTATTTGTCCTTTGTTTTCAATTGTCTTATGCTGACTTTATTGGTTAGTTCTGGCAAACAGGTCTGGACTGCTTTGGGCAAGGTCATTGTACTGCTGGTTTGCTTGGACATGGCATCTTTCTCGACAAATTCCTCTGGCACAGGATTTGGTTTGGCAATACTTGACCAGGATTTCTGAGAATCTTGCAGTGAGAGGTCCATGCTGTTTCTCTGTGGCTGTAGTTTAAGGAAAGTCTGGAAATCTTGGAGTTGTCTAGTTGTCAAATGCTTTCTATCGTTCGTGGAGAGCAGCTGGTCTCCTCTGAGCAGCCCTCCAGACCTGCTCCGCTGAGGTATGAGCACACAGAGCACAGCTGGTCCTGCTGTGCTGAGGGGAGCTCATCCCAGAGTTTACCTGTGCTTTGTCACAGCCTGCATCCATAGTTTTCACTGGAATGTACTCCATAGTGCAAGAGCGTGAATTTTTCTGGCGCATCTTGAGTTTTTATAAGCCATAATTTTAGATTCTATTGTGTTTTCAAGTGCGCAGTCTCACTTCCTGGATCCTGGGAGTTGTTAATCTGTATGGAAGAAAAGACAACTCTTCTCAGTTTTGCTGTTATACTTAAATTAGGGTCTCTAATGTAGTTATTTTATGCCTGTAGATAAAAGATTATTATTAATCAGCATATTTTTAATTTTAATTTTTCCAATTAATTAAGAATATATGGACAAAAACTTAAGCCTGACTATACCTTTATGGGTAAATTGGCCAGGGAAGGAATACGTTTGAAAAAACAACAACTGTAATTGAAAAGACAGTAGTCAGGAGTCTGTAGCATAATTAGATTTTTCCCTAAATTTTGTTATTTTATGTCCATTGAGAAAAATGCTTCCAATCACAAACCTATTGTATATAACTCAGTATGGCTTGGCACCGCTGTCAGGCTCTTTTGTGGTGTTTGGTTTTTTTAACAGAATTCAAGCACTGAGCTCTCAATGAGATAAAGTTCTTTCTCTTTTCTATTCATGCCATCTTCGTACCAGGTTAAGGTCACTTCAAAGACAGCCCCGGGGACGAGTATAGTGGCTCTGTGTTAATGGAGCTGACCTATTGATAAACAGGGCAGTTTGGTGCTTAGATGTGCCAGTCTGTGCTTGTACAAATATTTACTCAGAAGAGGAAACCAAAACAATGCATGAAAACTGAGCTTTGGTTTCTTACGGGATTTGCTTCTTGTCTTATTTTGGAAAGCTCCATTAAAAGCTCTTCTTCCACCCAGTATACTGATGATGCAGCGGATAAAATCAGTGTGCATCTAACAACTGGAAAAATTATTCTGGGTGACAGCTGAGAATTGTTGGAGTGATAGATACGGTGGTGTCATAGCAAACCTGCAGATCCTCTGCAACAAATGTAAAGGAACACACGTAGGGAGCTGTTATTGCTTCACATGTTGTTGTGAGAGGTGCCCTTCACTATTCACCCCTGCACCGTGCGTGAAGAGAACAAGAATCACTGCCTTTGGATACGAGTAACCTGCTTTTCAGATGGGTGAAGACCTTTGCATTTCCTACTCAACAAAGAGTAGGTCTCCAATGGCTCTGCAGCTGGGACCATTAACGCTTCTGGGCACGTTCTGTGGTATCACATCAATGACTTTGAGTGAGTGTAGTTACATATTTTACACTTGGCCAGTTTCTGGCGAAGCAGCTTAATTCGATATAATTTTCTATTTGTCACTATTACTAATTTAAAAATGAATTTTATTATTTTTTCAAATTACATACAAGTAAAGATTTTCACTTGTTGAAGCTGTTGGTTTGTTTCTTTTTTTTTTTTTAAATTCCCTTAAGCCACATGCTTTCTCTAAACCAAGCCCCGAGGTAGTAGTTTGCTAATAAGAACTAATGGCTCCAGACATACCCCTGCAACTGTTCTTCATTTTCATCAAGGTAAATCTCATTTCTTCAAGTAGGGCACACTGGAAACAAATGATATGTCTCTGTCATGTCTTGTGTGAAATCTATCAGAGCAGTCTAATTTCATAGATAATGTCTGACCCACAGATGTGCATGATCTATATAACAAAACTGGAGACTTTTATATTTCTCAGATTTGCACTCAGAATCAATTTTTTTCTTCTGTTATGCTTGAAAAAATTAGGTTGTTATGGAATCAGAAAGATAAAGTATATTCTCTGACAGATACGCACTTATTTTGTGTAGGGTAGTTGTGTTTGTGTGTGTATACATGTGATGTAACTTTTTTCTCACTGTCTTGCTTCTCACAATAATGTTGACAAAGAAAGTAATTGCAGTTAACACTAAAGAGTCTATAAATTATCCCAATGCCAAATCCTGTTGTAAATGAGCTCATAAGAAGTCAGAAGCTTTGTAGATTATTTCTGTCTTTAGATGTTTGACATAATGACTTGTTTCCAATGAACCATTACTTGTGCCTCTGGAGTTCCCATGGAGGAAATTAAGCATTAAATTTTAAGAGCTAATTTTTGTTTTATTTTCCACCTGCCATCCTAATTGCAATTTTCAGAGTTTGCTGCCAGTGACAATGGAAGCACAGATTAAAATAAAGGAATAGTTAAAATTTAATAAAACTAAGGGTCACAGCACTAAGCAGGAGTGGTTAGAACTGAAGCCCAGTGCCCTGTGGCAGGGCTGGGCTGTAGTTTATGGCTGAGCCTGTTGCTTGAACGTGCATTATGCTTTCACTGGTACATATGCCAATTAGGATTTGGCTTATTTTTCTCACTCCACTGCTTATTCTTGAGGTCACACAATTCTCAACAAATTATTTTAGTTTTTCGTTGCTTCTTATATTGCTTTTGAGCCTTTGCTGCTAGATCACGAAGATGTTTTACCTCTTGAAGATCTGTGTGCTGTGGCAGGTCTGTAATTGTTAATGGTTGAGTTTGTCAGTTCTCACGATCTGCTGCAAAGGCAATCCCAATTTTTTTGTCCCTTGAAATGAAGGATAAACCCATTCTTGCTCACAGTGGTGTGGTGTCGTGGTGAAATTATATGCTGGATATTTCAAGCAAGACACTGAGATTTGTTAGGGTGCTTTGTTTTGCTTGAGTTTAGAGGATGGGCGAGATGAAGCAGAGATAAGCAGATCTAAGTTCTACTGTCTGCTGCTGGATTCTGTCCTGCACGAATGTATTTTGGCAGCAAGCACACCCTAATCTGTAATTCCACATGCACTGAACAGAATACTGGCAGTTTTCCTATTTATCTCACTTCAGGTTCCTGGAGCTCTCTGTAGATGGTGGGTGATCCTCATAACAGCTCTGTAAGTCAGGAAATCAAAGGTACCATTAGTCAGATGTTGGGGGGAAAAGTAGGGCCCTGGGGCAACTGGTGCTGCAACTCTTGAGTTCCGTCTAAAACAGCCTGGCTGAAGTTGCATTTGTGAAGTTTTACTTTCTATGAAGTTAGGTTTCCTCTTTAAGGAAGTAGTGGTTTTCCATTAATTTTGGTTGGTTTCTTGAGAGTTGGAGACATTGGACGAAAGAAAAAAAAAACAAAAAACTCATTAAAATAAAGGGAAACAAATAATCCAAGTTTTCTTCTGTGGCTTCTGAGGATGAAATACATTTGAGGCAGCTCAAGGGTGTAGGGAAAATAAGTACCCTTTAAAATCCAATTTCCAAGTAATCACTTCTTCCCCTCCCCCCTTTCAATAAATCAGCATTATTCCAGCGCTCTCTGTGCTCCAAGCTATAGGATATAATCTGCCTTTCCGGATACATCTAGCAGTTCCCATCCAAGCCTGCACTGGTGGGGCTGCAAGCCCTGGCAATGAGCTCTGCTGGAGACCAGGCCGAGTGGCTCAGGACAGGGAGAACTGCTCCACTGAACCCAGCCGAGGTTCATCCTGTGCCCAGTGCACTGTGAGAGCAGCAGAGACACTTGGAAACCTTAATACTGGCCCAGGGCTCTCGTCTGATTATTTCTGTTTGTTCCTGTATTAGGTACTGGAGACGTAAATATGTCTGAATGTATTATGGAATTAGTTGTCCTGTTTACAAAAAGATTTTGCCTAATCTGTCCTGTTGTCCAAATTTCTGGGAGATTTGGGAAATCTGCAGTTGAAGGGAACTATATTCACGCTCTAGGTGTTATTTTTTTAATATGCATGTCATGTTTGAAAATGTCAGCAGAAAAGAGTGAATAATACTTGTTGCATATAAATCTGAAGTGCATAATTGCTCCAGCTGACATGTATGAATGCACTTTCATTATCGTGTCAAGAGGACACTTTGTGCTTGCAAATGAACAATGTTTGGGGTTGGCAATAAAACGGGAAGCACTTGCTTAAATAAAGTTTATTACAGCTTTTAAGATAAATGTAATTATGAAGTGTTCATACTAAATTAGAAAACTGGTTTTGAAGTGTTAACTTCAATATGAAATGGAGTTATGGTTTAAAGGGGAAGTGTGCATGGTGCTGAGGGTTTACTAAAGGGAGCACAATGCAAATGTGAAATGATGCTATTTCATTTGCATGTCCACATAATATTCAGTGGGTACCTATACTGATTCTACGAAATAACAAACAACTGGCAACCCCCTGCACCTTCTTAAATCAGTTCACTTAATTTAATGATCACAGATGAAAAATACATGTGTAAATGTAGAGATTCAATCCAAGAATCCAAGGTAAACTGTCTAATGCTTGGTTAAATTTAACCAGTAATACTAACCTTTACCTGCAGAAAAGATTCTCTGTTTAAAAACTAAAAAAAAAAAATAAAAATCAACACCCAAAGAACCAACCAAAAAAAACTAAAACCAAACTCATAAACATGTTTGTTGAATAAGGATGAAAGTCAGTAACACTAAAAGTTTCGTTCATTGTCCAAACACTACCTTAACTTACAGGGAAACTGAGCAAGGACTGTTGTATTGCTCTTTAGAAGTTATTTGGAAACTTCTAATACTCACTGGTACTAATGGACCTGTGTGGCTCTCTGTAGACATGACATATTACAGAGAACTAAGTATGGATTTCTGTGTCTAGCATAATCAAAACTATAAGATTATTTGAGTTCTTTTCAGCCTGCATGAGGAAAATGTATCCAAAACTTGCAAGGCATCAGAGGTGGAAATCTGATGAGCTTTATGGGCTACCAGCCTTGTGCCTGGTCTGTTTATTATACAGGACACACGAGTTAGCCACGGTTCTGACTCATTGCTCTTGGTTTAAATCAGGGACTGTTGAATTACAGGTTGCAATCTCTGGAGAAGCACTGGATGAGTTCGGCAGTGTAGGGAAATGTAGGATATGGAGCAAGTAGGAGAGGTTCTGTGGGGTGTAGTCTCACATGGTGGTGAGCACAGCAGTCAGCAGGAGCTGGCAGGACCTGGGGATGCACCCACCCCAGGGCTGGAGGCAGAGCTCAGCCTGGGAAGCTGGAAAATTTCTTGATTCATTACCTCCACAAGACACTCTCTGCCAGCAAGGCTGTGACAGAGCCTCTGTCATCCAATGAAAGCTGAAGCCCCGAGGCAGTGGGGACGGCAGTATTATTTTGCACTGTGATGAATTCCTGCTTGTATGTAGTTTTGTGCACCCCATGCTACAGGAGTGAGTCTGATGCACGTGGCATTCAGGAGTTTGCAGAAACTTGTTAATGTCTTTCTTTTGTGATTATTCAATATTTCTGTTGCTCTGCAAACATAAGCTATTACTCTTAAGAGAGTGCTCTCCACATAAGAATTTCCCAATTGCATGTTTTCCTTTGTTCTACAAGAGATTTTTCAGAAACTCCATTTGTGCTGCTGTGTTTAAAAGAATAGTGATTGTCCCAGCAGTGAGGGAGATTTTGCAGAAAGGAAGTAATAACTGCAGTCGTGTGACAGTCTTGCAGTCCTTTGACAGAGGTTAGATGTATTTCCCTGCAACTCATGTATTTTTGTTTGCATTTAAAAATACAGTGCAACTTTAGCATGTTTCCTACATGCCTAAAGATGTGTTCTCTCTTTCTTTTTTTTTTTCTTCCTTTAGAAAATTAAAATAAAGCCAGTTTAAAAGTCTTTCCTCCTTTGCGACAGGAACTTCTCAATGGAATCTTGTCTGCTCCCAGATTCTTTCTAATGTGCTTTCTCCAAAGGTTTTGATATAACCCCTTAGAGGGTTACAGATGCTCATGTAAGTCTATTCTGGCAATCCTTGTGGCTGAAAAGTGGCACTTACAGTATGAGTGCTGCCATTCAGTGAAGATTCTCATAAGAGAAGATTACTTGTGATGTCCCTGGAATTGCCTATTTTCCAATAGCTTCTAACCTCTAGGGTATTGAGGAGTTGTAGAAAGGTGAGACACTGCCTAGAGTTGTAGAAAAAGGTGAGACACTCCCCAGAGGGCTCACCCTCTCATTTCCAAGCTGTTCAACCAACAGTGAAGAATTCTGATTCCTGTCTGGTCTTCCTTTCTGAAATACCAAAACATCACTCTCTAGTCAGAGCTGATAGTTCCACATCAGGAAAAATTGTTTAAAATTACTTAAAATTATACTTTTTTTCCCCTTCATACTTAATTACCTGTGCAGCTGAACAGAGGCACTCCTCTCATAATTTTATTTCCCTTGCTGAATCAAGCAGTAGATGCTGAGATGGAAAATACAATAATCCCCTTAATGAAAGTTGGGGTTTATTGCTAAACATACAATATTTTCCAAGATTGTGTATTAAATATGTAAGTTAAACTGGTTGCAAGACAGTTATGTAGCACTGGAGCTCTCTCGCTCCATCCTTAACTTGCATTGTCCCTGACATCTGAGTTATGATTTATACTGTGGATATTGAGTATAGTTATGAGAAGTAAAGGTAGAGCCACACCTAGTTCTCAGTATTATTGGTATTTTTAGATTAGATAGCACATTTGTGAACTGTTCGGGTGTGAGTGTATTCCATGTTAATTTAAATAAAAATAATTTAAATAAAAATAAGAGGCCATAGAACATGCCTCTATTGCTGTAGCAATACTAGGTGGGCTGTTGTGAAGACCAAAGAACTGGGGAAAAAAGAGACTACTGACCTTGTAATGTTGCTATAGTCTGAAAGAAAAGCTTCTGCCCACAAGATATTGAACTGCTCTTTACAGGAAAGATTCAAGACTACTCTGCTGGAAATATAATTGTTATGGAGAAAGAATGGCTGCAGCACGAGGTATTAGCTTAATGGTTGTTTGTGTGTTTAATTATTTCATTATTAGCCCCTACTGTGCACTCGAGAGTGAGAGATTCATGGATACAAGCTTTTGCTTCCCACTAATGAAGAAGGATTATTCATTCTCAAAACTTAGGTTTCTGCACGTAGACTTGTATGGAAAATGAAAGTTATCACATGTAATTCTCCACTGGCAGAAAAGAGGGAAGGGAATGAGTATTTAGCTTTGAGACAGAAGAAACTGGAAGAACACAATCTCTGTAGACGTATAAACAACCTGTTTATTTCAGCTGCAAAAATACAATAGGAAAACCTAACTAAATTATAAGCATAACTAAATTATAGCTGGTATGCTATATGGATTTAATTCCAAATTGATCAGGGGTTTGCAAAGGAGCTGTTAAAATTCTTTATTCTTTTAAATGTTTATTTTAGGTTTTTTTAATAAGTTCTGTCCTGACAAAAGCAGACATGCAAATGTCATCGTAGCTCAGCTTTTTGCAAAGTCACACGTGTGTAAAGGTGTTTAAATGTGAATTAGCACATTCCCATGGCTAATCTCACCATTACATCATGTTTTACAAAAACCTAAGGAAAGGATGATTAAAAAGAAGGTTGTAATTAGAGTAGAGCAAGTCATATCCAAACAAGGCTGTTTTGAGAAGGGAGCCAGGTAGTTAGTACAGTTTCTTCCAAATAGCAGAGTGAATGAGACCACCATCACTTCATAGTTGTAGTGTCAACTCTGGTCATGTTATCCCCCATAAGCCTGTGTCCAGTACCAATGTACAGGTCTTGCAAAAGGGGACATCTTACATTCTAAAATGGACTGAAGACGTGGAATAAATATTTTCCTGTGTATTTTGTTGAGGGGTGAGGGGAAGGAGTTAAATTGGGGGAGTTGTGGTTTATCTTTTTTATTCAGGCATTTTGATTAGTTTTATTTGGCTGCAAATTGAAGAAGTGAAACATGCCAGATTTCTATTCCATCAATAGTATGAAACCATGTAGTTATCAGCTCAGCTTTTCACCACCACCACCACCCTCCCCAGGAAGTTCCTGATTTTAAAAGTGTAGATGATGGTGATAAATTCTGAACAGACCAAGCAAACTGAAGAAATACTTTAATTCTGTATATTGGTTCTAATGTTCTTCTGGTCAGATTTTTCATAGTTTATCCATAACCCCAGTTAACCTTGCACATCAATTCTGATATTGCACCACTGGATGATGTCAGCAGGCATGAAAGATGATAATAGTGGTCAGTGAAATGGGTCTTTTGAATGTGGACAGAGTGAAGGAACAGTGTGGGATGTGCAGTTGTTATTGAGATGATCAGAGGTGAAGAATTTAGATAAGAGGCATTAGACTGTGCTTCAGTAATTAAGCCAAAAAAAAAGAAAAAGAGGAAAAAATTGGTTTCCAGATGTTAGCACTGCAGGAAAAATGAATTCAAGAGAAAGCAGGTCTACACGTTTTGGAGAAGGGAGTTAGACAGGGAGTTTTCAGTATATAAGAAGGTTGCCGGCCACTAGGCTGATGTGGCAAACAGGCAGTGTTTGAGATGTACAGGACTGAATAGGACAGGTGTGATGTAAAAAGGTACATTATTAACTTGAGACACTCACTGTACTTGTGGCTACTGGGCAGATTTCCTTTGTTCTACCTCTCCTAAAGCTGATGTATCTTGTTTTGAAAGTACACTTGCCTCATTTGACTGTTATCACCATACTGGCATAATGTGTGTTGTGACATGACGTTAGTGGCAGCGCTGCCAAATCAGGGGCAATCTGCTTTTCCTATGCCTTAAAGCATAATCTGCCTGCAGGTTTAGGTTTCCTACATGGCAAACTCATGACTCTCTGTAGATTGTTTTCTGACTTCCTGATCATAATTATCAGTGGCAATAATTTATCAATGACCATACAATAATTCTTGATGCTAGAGATTTGTACAGGAAACTAAAATTACATGCTGAACTTGAAGTCAAAGGAAATAAAGTTTTGGGGTTTTTTTTATATTTTCCCACCATTATATTGCCAGTTTCTGTCACTGTCTATGCGTGGTGCTTGTTAGAGAAGCCACCTGTCACACTGACAGATCACAGGGGAACTTAAGACATGTCTAAAATTGTGAGTGCCCTCTATTCATGAAGATGATTATGATATCTAATGCAATTTATTTGCACTATGCCTTAGCTTTTGGAAGATGCGTTGATAGTACCAATCTGTGTTGAAGATTTCGAATTAGTAATTTATAGGTTATTTCTGGGTAATTACTTATAGCCAGCAGAAGGTTGCTTTTCTGGCAAACTAATTAAGAGAAACATCAGAGAGCTAAGAAGATAAGAAAGAAAGCATAAGGAGAAAACACGGAGGTGGATCTGAATGCTCCTTTGTGGGTGCTAGTGTTTTGTTACAGTGAGTTTCATGGAAAACTATATACTACCAAGGTGAAGAGTTAGAGTCCATGGTAATTGTAGAAAATTTCTGAAGAGTTTATGATAAGGCAGTTTTCTGTTTAAAAATAGACACTTGATATATAAAAGAAGTATGACAAATGCTCAGTCCCTTTCTGATTTGGGATTCTGGGACAAAACATCCTTTTCCTATCAAGCACTGATTGATCAAAGTAAAACAATTTTTTGAAAATGTAGGAGAGGTGTTGAACTTCTGTCTCAATGGAGATTGCTTTCTGACAGAAATCTGAATGGTTTTCTGTTGGACCAAATAGTCTGGGAATGTTCTTTGCCAATGGGATGGAAACCACTAGCAGGACAAAAATAGTCTTTATGAAATGAGAAGAATTACAGTTTTTGAAAAATGTCAAAATTCCATTTCATATTGAACTAGCACAAGATTAAATTATAAGTGTTGATTAATATTAGAAAAGCATAGTTCAGGTTCTGATCTTTTGTTTATTTACATGCAGAAAAGATATCCTCTGACTTCTAAACTCCTTATTGCTTTCTTAACATTGTTTTCTGTGGCATTTGGGCTGTTCACCTTTTATCTGCTGACCTAGTTATAATGGTGATTTAAACTTGGAATATTGTGTTTGTTATTTATAATTAGCTGGGATGTAATCACATCAAATCTCATCAAATGACTCAAGACTGAGCTGCATTTAGCTTGAACAAGCAGAGAATAAATCTGTGTCTGATTTCATTCATTCAGTTTGATCATTCCATTCACCTTTATTCAGTACCAGTTTCTCATATTGAAGTGTTCTTTCATGTTTGAATGAAAGGCTGCTCAGCTCATGTGTGATTGGGGGGAAAAAAAAAAAGGCACTGAAGTCTGAAGCAGACACTAGTAGGAATTCTAAACTTGTTCACCCCTGAAGTCCCTGGGGTGAGAAAAACACTTGAACTTAGTTGAAGTAATTTCCCGCCCTGCCATATGTGTAGGGATGCGAAACTGTTACTTCAGTCTCCCCTCAAGTTACCACTAGGAATGAGGCCTCTGACACTTTATATGAGTTTCAGCCTGATATGTCATAGCACATAGGGAGCTTTATTCAATCCTGTAAAGAAACGACTTTATTTTCTGGTGTCCTGTGCCCAGTCAATGGACATCCTTATTGGGTAGTCACAGTCAGGCACTTGTTTGTAATCATACTAGTGACTATACATAAGCACCAAAACCCAGCTGAAGAATGTCAGGTAAATTTGGTTTACACAGTTCTGTATAATAATGATAGTGCACAAGGGCATGAACCTTGCATTGTTAGCTCTGTTCAGCTCTGTGAAAATACTGTCCTGTCATGTGTGTTTGCTTCAAAAGCATTTTGAAGCTGTAACTGTGCAGTGATGTGTATCTGTACTAAGGCTTTTGTGTATGAGACTGATTTGTCCTCACCAAATGAATGAACAATTATGCTCTATAAAGAGGATTTAAAGAGAGATACAGTATTAGATGAGATAATAATTTCTCGGCAGTGAAGGATATTGAGTTATGCAAGTTGACTCCCAGAGTGTATTCCTGCCTAATGATTTTGGCCATCATAATGAAATAGGATAGTAAGGGAAAAAAAGATTGTCAATAAGGTGTTTAAGCTCCCACTGCTGAATGTAAAATACCTATATTTTACCATTTAATAGTGAAATGGCTTCACTTTATCAAACCTCAATAGATTAAGAGAAAAACTGCCCCTTCAGTGTCGTATATCAGCCTTAGGGTGAACGTAGGGTTAAATTTCACTGTCAAATGCATAGTTGTTCTCATTGTAAAGCTAATCTTGTAATTTCTCAGAAGACTGGCAATCTTGGGAGAAATGAGCTAGTACTGAGGTTAAATTACCTCTTACCCTAAAGGAGGCAAAGGATATTCTTGGATGAATGGCTCAGCATGATACACATTACAGATAACTAAGCTGTTGCATTTACAAGTCTTGGCTTTTGGCTATGGAAAGAGCTTTAGTCCTGCTTCTAGTAGGCTAGCTGTCTGGAAGGTAATTCAAGGCTTTTTGGAAAAATTCAGTTTTACTGGAAGTCTTTAAAATTGGACTGTCCCGTTTTCTATTGTCTGTTGACTACCCAACGGATCTTGGAATTTTCAGTATTGGCTGGAGCCATTAATGCAGTCACTTTCTAGCTAAAGAATGTATAGTGCTGACTTTTTGGAGGAAATGTGCAGTATACTGGAATTTTAAGTACTGGGTATATTTAATTTATATGCAATAAGAGATAAACCATCTTTTTTTCAACAGGCCAATTGATCTAAAATTTTTAAAGTCTTTATGTTGATGCTTACAGATTTAAAGACAAGAAACTGTGTAATGCTTTCAGTGATTATTTAATATTAAACTATTAAAATGAATCCAAGAAAAGGTAGATAAAACCCACAGACTTTTTTTTTAAAACATATTTTGCAGTCTGTTTCTTGATTATTGTTTCTTGACAGCACTGATTCTTCTTTTCTGAGACAGATTAAATTATAATGAAGTACAGAGCAATAGAAGGGGATGAAAAATAATCCTGGAATAACTTATTTGATGTCAATTGCACAATTACTTTTATCTCATAGATTATTTTTCATAATTTTTACCCGGTTCACGTAAGAGTAACGAGAAATGGCAAGCTCAGTAGAAAGTAGCGATACTATAATATATGAGTGGTTATTTAAAACCTCAAAAAAGGGAAGTAGTTAAAGGAAAAGTCTGGACTGAAAGAAATTAAAGTGCCCATTAAAATTATTAATATTGTGTAACTGTGGCTCGCAGTTCAAAAAGTCAAGTGTTTCTTGAGCGTGCAATATCCCTTCTGTTGCCAGTAGTGCAGAATCAAGCAGAGAGATTTGCTTTACTCAGTGCACTTTGATATATCTGTGAAAAAAAATTGGATGAATCAGCACATTTTCTTGGTTAGAGATGCAAGACGGGGCTCAAAATGGCAGAGGATTTAACAGAGAGGCAGGATGAATGGGATAGATAACCAGGGAAATTATAACTTTATAAAATGGGCTGTAGATGATAACAAGGTCTTAAGTTGTTGCCAATCACAGATATCAACAACTTGTGTAGAAATGTGTAGAAACTTTCATCAAAAATAATGGTTTGTGGGATCAGGTAAATAAAGAATAGATTCATAGAATCATAGAATGTCCTGAGCTGGAAGGGACTCACAAAGATCATCAAAGTCAACCCCTATTGAGGTTGATTTTAATCTCTTGCTTAGTTCTGAATCTCTTTTTTGGAAAATCCTCAACTCCAGATATATGTTTAAGTTGACACTATGATCTGTGGTTTTATGTTGATGTAAGACTTTGATACTCCTTAAGAAATAATAGAACAAAGCAAATCCTTTCCAAAACGTAGTATTGAGATGAGCTTTGGGACCACTAAGGGCCCACATAAACTTAAGAGTAATAAGGAACTGAATTTTAAGAACAAAATAATTATAATTTTACTGAAATATCAGCAAATTCAGTGAAGATAGATAGAATATACTTATTTGTGAGAGAGAACCTTATGGTTATCCAGTAAAGAAGGACAGAATAACTTATTTTAGACAAGAGAAGAGCTCTTAGTATGAATCTTCAGCAGTAGAAAAGAAATACTTTTAACAGACAAATGGCCATTCAGCATATGAGGAAAAAATGTAGTGGGCAAAAACCAGAGAGAGGAAGGGGAGAAGGCAGAATGTGTTGTTTGCCCCATATCACTTAATGATGATCCTCATTCCCACTGAGGAGATAAGGGGGGGAAAACAAGGTGAGGGTGAAGCCAGGGAAGGTAAAGATCAACCACAAGTGCATAGTTTCTTTCTTTTCATGTATCAAATGACAATGACAGGCTTTTCTCTTCATAAGAGTAAATACTGCAGTAGTAAATGTTAGTGCAAGTTGCAAAATATCATTTATGTTTCTGAAACAGAATCATTAGCACTTCATTTTCCAATAGTATTCTGAGACTGAAGCAGACTGAGCTTGGGACTTCTAGTCCTTTTTGATTTTTTTTTTAAATATTTTATTTTAATTAGTGCTCTTTCTTCCTGTGTAGGGAGAAGTTGGCTTCTGTGACATCGGTTATAGGAATGAAACTATGAATTTCAGCCATTACTTCCAGTACCTGGGCTTCGTGTAGATGGGTGAGTGGACATCTGAGTTAGATAAAGAATACATTTGAGTTTCTTAATTCCTTCATCTAGGTGTTCAAAGCTATTAATAGAATGGCTGAAGGATGAATTTTTGATAATATGCGGACAAAGATAAACAACTATAGTAGGATGGTCTTAAAAGGTAATAATAGCAATGATCGTAAATAAGGAAAGGTCAAGAAATTATCACCTTCAAGAAGAATAGGTTTTATGGTGGTGTTGGCATTGTTATTCTTATTCTGACAGTTATTTGTACTGTTATGTACTATTAATATAAGGAACTGAAAGCTCCTTCAGTAGAGTCCCCATCTGCACAATGTGTGTTACCTGGAGAATCCACCCAAATTTTACATTATCAAACTAGTAAACAAATTCATACTACTGCCTAAGGATCCTTATATGCAGTTTGCTGACCCTGTCATGACATCTAAACACTTCTCCTCCAGTTTTTGGTAACTTGTGGGACGTTTCTGATTTCTGCCACCTGCGGAAGTGGCAGTAAGAGCACAGGGAAATGACAGGGACCCCTCATCACCATGTTCATGTCTTCAGACATGAGCAGGACCGTTAAAGTTAACTCCTCCCCACCTGCTTTAGTTACGTGACCTCTTGAACTGCCTGATATGGTGGTTGTGTGGGCAATTCAAATAGCTGCCTTGCCCTGCAACCCCATTTCCAGAGGAGCCGTGTTTTCAGAACAGTTTCACTTACTCTGTGCAAATCTCTCCCTTGCTCTCTAATTTAAAAAGATATTCTTTGTGTCTGCCACCTCCCTGCTAAATGTAGATTGTGTGTCAGGGGGCTGACACACAAAAGGACTCAATCTCTTAAGAAGCTGCCACCAGAACACCTAATAGACTGTCAGTTTGGATGTTTAAATGAGCCACAGCAAGGGAAGGAATAATGCTTTTAACAAAAGAATGGTGAGTAGACTAGAAAAAAGCTCAGCTCCACTGACAAGGTGACTGGAAACGTAGTACTTGCAGTAGAAGGGGAAGGTATTGATGAAGGCATCAGTAACAGGTGAAAAATGGTGCTCAGATTTGGGCTACTGACAGGAAATAGAGAAAGTATTTATGGCTGTAGAGAGAAGCAGGTAAAAATTCTGATTAGGACTAGAATTACATGAAGCAGATTGTCTGCTTTGTAGGATGCAGTGTTGTCTTGGCTCCCCTTGTGGTTATTGTTTTTTAAATGCTATTTTTAAGTTGCATCTGTGTATGTAACACAGAACTGTGCCTGACTGAGCCCTGAAAATTAGTGTTTGTACATCTTGTAGATGTTTTATGCCTCTACAGATAGGTACATCTTTGAAACTGTACATGGCATTATTTGGGTTAGGGATTCAGAACTTAATACTTCTATGTCAGCAGCATCTCAAATTGCCTTGCTCACAAATGGAACAGGGAAGGTTAGGAATTGCAGGAGAAATTTTGTTCTACGTTGTGCAGTTGATACATTTGAACACTGCCACTATAAAAGCACATTTACTTTGCTGCATGTTTGTTTTTAAGTAAGGCCTGTGGAATTATAATTTGATCCTCATTTGGCACTTATTTGTGTTCAAAAATTATAAGCAAATGCACTTTGGTTTTATTGTCATGATGTTGAGAGTGTGCAACAACTAAACCCTATATTGCCTCCTCTTGGTACTTTTCTTACCTATCTGATGTGGCATTAACATTGGAAAGGTATTTAACTGAGATCTCTGTATCTTCTCATACCATAATTGTGTATCCAGGACATCCACAGTGTGTGGCAGTTCAAAAAGTAATTCCAAATTTCATTTTACTGGGATGCTTGATAATTGTATATAAGTTACAGTATTTAATTGTATAGAAAATGAAACATTTAATCTGCATTTAAAAAAGAATATGATCATACAGAAAGTGTTTAGAGGGTGGCAGTTCCAGAGGTGCAGCTTTTGACAGTCTTCTGGTATTTGTGACATATTTCAAAGCCTAGTGGGTTTGAAAAATATCTGTGTGGGCTTCTTTCTTAAAAACTGCTTTGTGTAGCGTTACTGAAAACTTAACTGAAGATTATTTTCATTCTGTGCTGCTCTTTTCAAGTGCATTTGTGAAGGGGAAAGAACTCTAAAATAATTGGTTGATTCATCAGGGTAAGGACTGGTGAACAGTTCACCTGTAGAAAATTCAATTTGATGGTAGTCAGTAGTGCCAAGCTGGACATGTGTGTGAATAAGCTTTGTTATTTTTAGGATTTTCTTTTTTTTTTGGTGGTATTCCTCTTATTTCTTTACATTACAAATTATAGTCAAGAGTGCCTCTTTACTTTAAAAAGCATACACGTATGCACTTAGTATTGCAATCCGAGATGTTTTATAGTATGTATGAAATAATAATAAGGGAAATATTGGAAGTTTTTTTAGGTCTGCAAGAGAAGGGGCATATAAAACAAACGTTAATGTGGTTGTTGCCTAATTTTTTTTAGTATTTTTTTTCTTATTTCTGTGTCTGATTTTGGTCCCATTTCTGGGAAGTTTAAGATAACAGGAATTTCAACACCATAAAAAATTCTGTAGGATAGCAATGAAACTTATTTCTACACACACTACCCATTATAGCAGCTTTTACTGGGTCCATCTCGAACCTGTTTGCTCATGGATAGTACTGCACAGTGCTGCTACCTCTAACTCAGATTCAATGAGCTTGGTACTATCACAATTACTGTAATGGGCAGTGATCCTGGAAGCAGAAGATATATGAATCTCAGATTTAAAACAGGATTAAGGAAGCATGGCAGCCATTAGTCAGGATTACGGTTAATATGCAAATGTAAGATGATCTATGGAAATGAGAAAATCCTCCAGCATTTTTGTCTACTCTGAACTTTTAAATATTTTCTAGTATGATATTAATATTCAAAGTAAATTTATCCAAACTGACCATTTATTTTATTCAAGTATCTACTTCCCATTCTGTCTTCAGAAGTCTAATAAATTACAGCATTTACGTTTCAGTGTATTAGAGGAAAATTAATATGTAATTAAAAAAAAGTATTTTCGTATATAACTCTGCAAGGAAAATGCAAGTAATTTTCTCTATCTGTGCTGCTTACATAGTGCCAGAATAGTGAGTGACCAAGTGTACCTTGCAGTATCCCATCTTTTCATCGCCTGACATAAAACAGGAGGTAGGTGCGATGGCAGTAAAATAGCTGCATTTGATCAATTTGTGCAATACTTGACACCAGAGGGGTCTGCATTGGCTCCAGAGAAAGTTTTAGACTTCAGGGTTAGGTGTAGCTTAGGTAAGAGCAGGTATTTCCTCAGCTGGAGTAGTCCAGATTTGTCCCAGCTGCTACAGGACTGCAGGAAGGTGCTTTAGTTGAGGTGGGTGATTTGCTGTTGGGTCACAAGACAGACAATGCAATAATGTTGCCTCATTTATTTCTGTTTGCTGCTTAAATGATTTGTTTTTAGAGCTTAAAGACTGAAGTGACACAATAAGAATGTAGACAGAGACTGTTGGTTGGTGTGTTCTCTAATGACTTAAACCCTACTTATAAGTGTCACCTAAGCTCTGGTAGGATTCCTTTCCTCTGACTTGGTTGTAGACAGAATTTCTGTACAGCTGCAATGCATGTTAGATCCTAACCAATGTATTTATCAAACAGAAAATCCAGCTCATGCTCTGTTCTGTGCTGCATCCCTTTTTCTGGCCATTTAGTTCTGTAAAAAGATTTTTTTTGTGCTTGGAACACTTTGGGCTGCGAGCACAGAAGAGATGAATCATGCACTTGAAAGGATTGTTTTCAGATGTGTTTACTACAAGAAGGCTCTTTCAGAAAATGTTTGGCCTCAGTGGAAAAATTTCTAGGAAGTCAGTTAGCATTCAAATGCCACCTCATGAAGTTGCTCAGTTTTCAGTTGAGTGTCTCTACTGCTGTAGAGTGATGTGTGCTGGAGAGGAAGAGCTGCCACTGTTGGCAATAAACAGCATCACAGCTCCAGAGCTTGCACAAAGTCCTGGCTTTAGGCTTTTGACGTGCATACATTTGGAAGCTCTAACCAAAGACTTTCCTGCTTTCTTCAAGAAAGATGGGAAGAAGAGGTCTGTTTCTCACTGTGACAGTAAAATACCTTTCCAGTGTTTGGATTTATTCCATGACGATTTTCCACAGAAATTTGGCTGTCTTTTCAAAAATGAGTGGTCGAAAAAAGAAGCTATTACAACAAATCACTGTCTCTTTCTTCCTCCCTAGCCCTGAATGCTGGATCCAGTCATGCCTTTGGCTACCTGTTTTGCTGATAATTTGCCAGTTCACAGGTGGCAAGTCCTGTGTTGCTGGATGTTATTAAATAAATGGTTTTCCAGATGGCTATAATATTACATTTTTAAATAAAAGTACACAAGCTTAGTGTCAGCATCTTATTTATGGAATACTTTTGGCTCCTGAACTGCTTGTTGAAATTGTTGTAAGCCATTTGGTCACTGAGAAGTAATTGTGTATTACTGTAGATAACAAGCTGTTTGCATTAATTAGCAATCAAAGCATATTGCCAAATGGGGAATAACATGTCTTTGACATCTCTGCAGATCCTGGTAACTGAAGCAGTGAAAACCCATGGATTCTCCTTTTTCTGCATGTTTATAGCATGAACTTCCAGTCCATCTGCCCAAATAGCCATCTGCAAAACCACCAGGGCAACAGCTGATAGAAATAAAATCCAAGGTTGGAGAAACAGCATATGAGGGTGCAAGGGAGCTTGTAAAAAGACATTGATTTTTCAGTAAAAGTAGCTGTTGTGAGCACTTCATGCAGCTCTAAAGAGGGAAAATGGTGAATGTGGTCTTGTTCACATGCCTGCTCTTTTCACCAGCTAAGGAAGAGTGATCAGAGGTAATTTGAACCAGCTTTAGGGAAACCCGGGAAGCAGGATAGAAGGGCAAACCTTCTGAAGATAGTACAGTAATCTACCTTAGATGAGGTAATGTACAGACAAGAGATGGTACAAATCACATGGTATTAACCAAATCTTGCCATTCTCCATCTCTTCCCCTGTATCTTTGAAGGCACTGGAGTTCAAACTGTTTGCCTCTGCATGGCAGTGATGCCACAGAAATACATTTGGATTTAGAAAGTGCCCTTGGCTTGAACAGTTAATGTGATTTTTTTTTTTTTTTTAATTTTATTTTTTGGTAAGAACAGTTGAAAGAGCGTGAGAAGATTGGAAAAACTGCAAGAGATCAGGAACCTTGTTCCATGTGGAAAAAGGAGTGAAGATAAAAAAGATCTCTATAGAATTGACATTAGAAATAACGCTCTGGGAGTTATATCCTTTAGCCAGTCAACTTTCCCCTTCTCTTGTAAAATATGAATATTGTGCAACGTCAACTGCATCCTAAGCAGCAATTGTATGTGATATGCACCCAGAAACCCCTGAGGTTTTTAGTACTTCCTGCGTAGTGCTGTTTTTCTGCCTCACAAAGCTTTTTGAAAATGTTCTCCTTAGCTGGAAAATGTGAAAAATGTGAAAAGCTGAAAAATGAGGAGTATAGAACCCTGAGTGGTCTGGACTCAGTGGCAAAAAAACATTCACATGGAGAATGGGAACTGTGGATTTAGAAGTGTAGAGCTCTGGCTCTCCACATTCCTCGTTACTTGGTAGTCCCAGCTGACATTTGGTCAGGTGTTGCCATTTGTCTTTTTTTTCATCTGATGACCAGAAAAAAATCTTTTTTGACAAAGATGGTCAGGGCTTACATATTTTGAGGAAAAATTAACTTTGTGCTACATCCATTTTTCTTTTTAAAAATCAAATTAATTGTACAAGCTTAAGGTAATTTTGAGAATTGCCTTCCTGGACCTAAGTGAATAACTGCATGTGTCTCTGGAAACTGTTGTGCTCTGGTGGATTTGGAATAATTTTCTGTGTTTCGTGGTGCAAGTGATAAGACAAGTTCTGACTCCATTTGTATTCAGCTGGGGAACATGAGTGTTTGAAATCCAGTGTGATTCCTACCTCTTTTTTTTGGGTTGTGTAGAGACAGTGTGAGAGAGGGAAAAATACATTCAAGTGCAGGACAGTGCTTTGCATTTTGAGTTTTTTGAAGGAATGCATGATATCAGGAAATGCATTTATTCATTTATGCTATGCTTAGGAATTACAGATATTTGCTACTTAAATGCCAGGTTCTCTGAGTTATTAAGCACACTATAATGAACCCTTTGCAGAAAATAACTAGAATGTGATCTATGTCTGCAGAGGAAGCAAAGGAGCAAAACACATTAAAAAATAAATTAATGTAATGCAAAATAACCTTAGTTCCACTGCACAGAAATTTATAATTGCACCAGTCTTGTTAAGCTGCTCTTCCAGAAAATGCTGCACAATCTATGCAGAAGTGTGATGAGTGTCATTCAAAATTAGGATCTTTCATATACAGAGTGTTTCACGCACACATTTAGCATGCACAGGTAGAGACATAGAGACGTGTCAGTGAAGCAAGGTATCATCTAGACAGGAACTCTTAACAAACAACTCCCACCAGGGCTTTGGGGTGTAGTTTTGTAGTGCTTCTGAGTTTTGGCTTTTATATTTTCTTTTTTCTTCTCTAAGATGTGTTGCTTTTTGTTTACTTTCAAAGGGCAGCGCACTGACGTAATCTTTCAGGATCTTATTCATGCCTCCAGGGCTGCTTTCTTGGCTCCTGGTGGCTTGATGTGAATAAATTGATTTTGGAAAACTAAACAAATTTCTGTGATAGGCTAAGCAAAGATAAAGCATCTTCACCAAAAGGTTCAAAGTCAGAATAATTGGCCAATAAATTACTCTGTTGTCTTTCAGAATAGCACCTCTTACAGAAAGCTTTTCGCAGCTGCAGAGAATTCCCTGGCCTCAGCTACCTGTGACTGAGTTACCCAGTTGAGATTGTCACTCTTTCTTAGACAGGTTTTAGGGGAAACTGATGTCCTGTGTGCTCCCTAAGGAAAATGTAACTGCACATAACAGTGTATGGTGATGGAGGACATTTAGTAGAGCATCATCTGAGGGGACTTCTTGCCAACAGTGCATACATTTGAAAGATCTTGGATTCAGGCAGCTTTCTTGACTGTGTGGGGAGAGCCATAAATCTATGTATAAGCCTGGAAGTTTAACCAGGAGATTGGGTGTGTGTGTGAGGGGTCACTGAGTGACCACATCACCACAGTGGCTGCAAAATGATATCAGGAGCTGCAGGAGTAGAAGGCACAAAGGGAGGAAGCTGGAGTGGGGAGGGTGGGCAACCTGGATCCCAGCACTGGCTGGAGCTGATGTATTTGGAGGAGCCGGAACGTTGGATGTCCTGGGATGTGGAGCAGCACTAAGACATTTGTGTACGTGCATAAGATTAGACTCTGTGTGCAGTCCTCCTGTGATACTACAGACATCCATTCCTAGAGACAAGCTGAATTAAGAATGTCATGGTGCCTGGGGAAGAGAACCTCCATCTGGGGCTTGACAAGAAGAGGGGTTTATGTACAAAATGTTATTTTGGAAAATGCTTCAGATGTTTTCAGAATGACCCTATTTCCTCTACTATTTTGTTGTTTTGTCTTGTTTTGTTTTTTTTTAATTAGTTTGTATTATGACCTAAATTAAAACGAAAAAAAAAAGTCAAAAAATTAGTTTTTAAAATGCTCCCAAAGTAAGCAAACTGAGTTTTTAATTTTGGTCAAAGCAGAAGTTTTAGGCTGTTTTTCACCAAATTCGACTGTGATCTTTTTTCCAAAGCCATGTGTTTAATTTGCCCGAAGGCTGAGCTGTGAAGGGGGAAGGTGTGCCTGAGAACAAAAGTGAGCAAGATGCTTTCAGCTTGCCTGGCTTTGATTACTTGTCAGGAGCAAGTGTTGCTCTGTTACTGAACCTTGTAGTCTTAGACAGTTCTGTTTTTCCTCTAAAAACTCTATCAGATATATTTAGATGTGCTCTTGGATGAAAAGCCCCAGAACTGGGCAGGAGTGCCCCTGATACCTCTTGCACTGTGAAGCACTTACAATTTTGCTTCTGAACTTGGAATCATATTTTAGTCTTATATCAGTGTAGTGTTTTGATCTTCTACTTCTCTACTTGGCATGGCTCCTCAGACATGAAGATTTAGCCTTAAACAATTCATTCAATAGTTGAGATATTTCATAAAAACAAGGCCTGCATACTTTTGTTCCCCTTTTGTTTTTTTCTTGTCACACTTCATTGAGGTGAAAACAATTTATCTGCTTTTCTTGCTGGATACCTTGATCTGACAGTGAAAACAAGATGTCATTTTCAGTGTCTCATCTGATCATCAATGTAGACAGCCATCAACAAAATATTTACACTTTTCAGTGATGATTATGGATGAGAATGCATAAATCAAAGATGCTTGATATTTTATAATCTAAATTGACAAGAATTTATTCTGAAGTTTTGTTAGGATTAGAAAGTGCCAAAAGTACCCAGTAAACTCTAAGTATGGCATAACTGCTGGAAACAGTCAAAATCAGGGCTTTTCTTCCTTATATTAATTGATTTCACTACTTTTCAGTTCATTCTTGCTGGTACCTCTCACTGATGTTAGGTGTAAGAGAAGGTAAAGTGTACCTGTGGGCTTGGTTCTAACTTTTTTTTTCATTATAATGTAAATTTCTGGATTGGGCATATTACCAGTTTTTTTAAAACTGTAGCCAATTTATGTATTAGCTACAGTTTGACATATATCTGTAACTTCCAGTACATTAGGTCATGCTCTCAATTCTTTTATCTGAAATCTTTTTGCCTTCCAAGTACTTTCAACACTTTGATTTAAGACCAAATATCTCTTTAGATGTATACTCTGCCAGATATTGAGCTACTAGGCACTTGTGAGGACTTTGGTGATTGCAGTGCTATCAAATGCCTTTAAAATCTTATATATGCTTTTATAATTATTTCATGTGTTCTCACAGATGTTGTAACAGCATCCTTAAAACCTCAGGCTCCAGTTTTAATAAGCTATAAAGACATGATTGTAGAATAGTCAAAAAAGAACAAAAGATAGTTAAATACCATATATATTAGTCTTAAAAAGTTCTTTAAGGATTATTCAGCCACTGTCTCCCATTCGGCAATCCCTTGGGCATGGAAACAAACCATTGCCTCTCATACGACGGCTCCATTTTTCAGTATGGGCATGGAAGTTCTTTCCCCCAATAGAAAAGAAAAGTTTTCAAGCACAGATGTTTGTAATTGCAACATGAGGCAGTAAACACAGACAGTATGGAGTGGCCATCCAGTGTTTGACACACTAATTTGTCGGTCTTGCTGGAGAGAGAAAAGCAAACCAAGATGGGTAAGAGTAACTAATTATTTTACACGTTAAAAATTAAGTTCTAAGTTTTACTTCTGTTGTTGGCTTTTTAACCTATATTTTGATGCCTGAGTTGAAAGTGTGGTGCAAAGAGACAGCTAAAACAAAACAGCTCTTTGTTTCTGCTGGTGGAAAAGCCCAGTTAATGTAGTTACAGTAGTGCTTAATCCATGAGCAAGTGTGACACGGATGCAAGAGAGGTGTTACTCCAGTGTGACTTTGGTAATTCTGCTCAGGTACTTTCAACTCTCCTTTATATACCCAGGCAGTGGGCTGAGACTTGCATGGATTTGGAACATTTTCATGGATGCAGGTGTCTGTCTGCATTATTGGATCGCAGGTCTGTTTCCTTACGTGGTTTGGGTGTTTCTCAGGAAAGGACATGGCCTGTGTGCTCCCAGATGCTCTAAAACTTATGCTTTAAGTGGGTATTGTTTCAACACCTCTTCTGGGCAGAGAACCTTTCCTACACTGGAAACTCAGACAGTAAGTACATGGGGTCTGAATCTGAAATTCCTGGTGTCTAAATAAATGGTAACACAGAGTGAGCAGAAAACTGCAAATTTCTGAGGGCAAGAGGCTTGTATACTGCATGAGATGAAGTATTAAACTTTTCTTCAAGCTGGTGACCTTTTACATTTGGGAGGGAGGATGTAAAACCTGACGTTTTTTCTCTGATCACCTTTCACAAGAATAAAAACCCTTTCTTTAATCAGCTAGTGATAAATGCTCTTTTTTGGGGGGGTTGAAACGTCCTACAATTGATTGCACACACTAACTTAGAAAAATTGCTACAGACTCAGAATGACAGGATTTATCTGAAATTATGTAGAATTGCTTTCAGTTTTTTTTTTTTTAATAAGAGATTATACAAAGGTTTCATTATCTTTAGGTAGGAGTGAGTTACTTCTCAGTGCTGGTAATTGTATCTGGTGTAGTCACTGTTAAGGAAGTAAAAAACGCCTCTGGTGTATTTTGGTCCCAGCTATCTCTTCCAATATGCCCCCTTTTCGCTTCCTTTGTTCAGTCAGAGCTGTGTTTAACATGGAAACCCTGCACACAGCACAGGGATGCCCAACATGCATCAGTTTTATAAAGTGTGTAATTCATGAGCTACACTGAAACCCAAATTGTTGAAGGGCATAAACATGGAGAGCTATAATTCTTTAGGCAAAACAAAAGTTATTTTGATATAAGACAACTTCTGGCAGCCTACCTTCTGTCCTTCCTGCAGGAAAATAATGGCTTTTGTCACTTGTTTTTAATTTCAAACTGATGTGCTGGAAGTATCTATTTCAAAGATGAAGGGAAAGTAAGACAAAAAGAGATTGTTACTTTCCCCAAATCAGTTTGATTTCTGTCATTACAAAACAATACCTTTACAGCAGATGTCTTTTAGAGCCAGCCAGCACTGTGACAGATAACTTATAGCTGCTCTGATTATTCATGCAGATATCAGCAGGTTATTCCAAAAGGGCTTTATTTCATATTGTTAAAGCTATTCTCTAAAAGAAACAGTAATCTTTCTGATGAGCATGGGGAACAATTTCTTCAATACCAATCCAATTTATTTGGACCCTCTGATTGGTGCTTTCAGCTAGATCTCTAAGCACAATATTAATTATTCATTAAGGTACTTGAAGGGAGAATATTTGCATAGCCATACTGTCAAAATTGATGAGGCTTTGCCTATGCACCATAGGAATAGCTTTCAACTTAGTGCTGAAACTAGAGATGATGCTAATAAAATTGTTAAAAAAATTATCTAAAAAGCCAACAATAATTTGAACTTTCTCATAACCACAGCACATTTACTTTTATAGCACCCTCATGTCCTATTGAGAGATCATGAAAATATTCTTCCTACAATTGGTCATGTGGGTATAGAATAAAAAAAAAAAAATCCTCAAGAACATTTGTATAATGAGAGGTCATAATGGGGATAATAGATAGTAAAAGGAAGAAAGAGGTTTTGTGTGAGTGGGAGGAAAGAGTAAGCCTGGCATTTAATGTACTTATCTCCACTTGGAAACACAGACTGGTTTTATGGGAAATTGTTCTGTCCCTATATGTATAGGTGGGTGGAGGGTCATTGGGCTGCTCAAAGATTGGGAAACTTCTCTTTGCATGTACACGTTAAAGTGCAGTTACTTCTAAAATGGTAAATTAAACAAAAATCAAAACATTAAAATTCAAACATTTTGAAAAGTAGTAAAAATATCTAAAAATATCTTGGAGATCAGAAAAGCTGCAAAGTGGCTACAGAGTGACTTGGCTGCAGTTCCCACAGCTCTTTTTCAGGTGAGAGAACCAGGCTGGTACATGTTTGAGCTTTTAATCGTACCTTATTCCTTTCGCCCAGACCTTGAGCTCTTCAGGGCAAAGCTCTTGCTCAACTCCACACAGAAACAGGAAGGAATGACTTCAGGAGCCATCTCAGTATTTTCATCCACTTTCTCAGTATTCAGTCCCAGTAGTGCTCACTTTGTGTGGAACATGGACTGCTTCAGACTTTCTAATCTGGGATCCTTATTAGCAGAGAAGGAAGGAACGCTCAGAGTTCTTGAACTTAAGGGAGTGGTTTCATAAATTTTGGTAACCTTGAACTGGAATTGCTTAGTTCGTCAAAAAGCAGGCTTAGCAGCCCCTGAATTAGATTGCTAAAACTCTGATATGAGAGGTGAACTTTTACTCACAAGGGTGTAATAATGTTTGTGGGATTATCTTTCAGAAGGTACTGAGGGACATACAGGAAAAAAATGACCCCTTGCTAATTACTGCTCAAGCTACTAGTTTTGCTAAAGCAATGAGAGATTTGAGTTTTGTTGCTGAAGTCCTGCCTTTGCAGTTAGTCTGAAGAGATTGTACTGTGTGGACCTTCCTGGGATCCAAGAGGAAATGGTTTTCTGCTCTGGGGTCTCAGAAATACCCTGTTGTCAAAGGGGAGCATTGGAATGACGATTGTGTCCCTTGCCTGGCTGACTGCTGCACCTTTCAAAGGCTCTCCTTGCACACTGATATGAGCAGAAGTGGAGCCCCAAAGGTTATGCAGCTTTCCTTGTTCAGAATTAAAACACTGGAAATGCCAGCAGTGGATCATGAACACTGTAGACCCCTTGTTATGTATTGCATACCCACAGCAACTGATTTCTGCAGTTTTATTGAGAGTCTCAAGATATTGTGCTTTTATTTAAAACTAAGGATCTGAACTGCAGAGTCACATGAATGTGTAACGTTCTTGCTCGTTTTTAAACGAGCTGAACTTCGGGCCTTCATGATAAACTTCAGCCATAATTTTTAACAGTGGAAGGTTTTAAAGCTCATGATTAATAAGTCAAAGCAGAGAGATGCAGGTGGCTGTATTGCATTTTATATTCAGAAAAAGATTATTTTACCTTTTTCTGTATGAATTTATGAACCTCTATGAAGTGTGAACTTTTACTGAAAACATGAAAATATACCAGAAGTCTTTTACTAAATAAAAGGGATGAAAACTAAGGTAATATTTGCACATTAACTTCAATGTTTCTGCAGTACAAATTTGTTTCTAATTCTATTTTTATCTTACTTCAACACCTTTTGAGAAACAGCAAACATGCAATATTAAAACCATTTGAAAACTAGAATATAGTGCCACAGCAATCTCAGCCTAGTTTCAGTACAAATCTTAAAATATCTGATTACACCAGAAAATTCATTTTAGTGCAGATTTATTGAGAAAACATTACAGTGTAAACTGAAATATTGCCAAATCAATTATCTTTTTATTATGAAGATGAAGTAAATTAAACAGAAAATAATATGTTTAAGTAACATAATTCAGAAGCAAACCCAGAAATTCAAGTAATTTCCTAGTTGAGTGTCACAGGGTTCTTTAACTCCAGTTTGTCATGTCTCAGGAGCTGTAGAGCAAATATATGTGATGATGCATTGATGATGCAAGGTTTGGAAATGTCTTTTTATGCCAAGATACAAAAGGTACTGCAGCAGGTCAACTTCAATTTCCAGTCTTTATCTTTTGCGCATGAGCAAAAAGTTTTCAGTTCCATGGAAGGAATTTGGATGTTCAATTTGCATTGTAACTAAGAGCAATTCAGCATCCCAATCCCTTAAGAGTCTTTGAAAATATGATAATCTTATCTAAAATCTCATTTGGTTTGTTTTTACCTTTAACAGTTCTATACACAACCTGAGTATTATTAGAATGCCCTTTAAAATGAGCCTGACAATATTGAGATTCCAATTTGAAACAAGGGCTGAATATAATTGAAGGCATTAGGAGCAAGAAAGATGGTAATGAATGGCAGAAAAGGCAGATGTGCAAGTCCTGTGCTGGAATGGGAAGGCACCTAACAATGGAATTGGAAAAATACAGTCCTACTTTATAAGAGAATATGAATTTCATCAGTATTCATAACATATGTTGATATTCTATCAGTGAAATGCTGCTGTATGCATCAGCCTATTTGCATGCAGAGCAACGCTCTCCTAAATAGGAAAATAAATGAGGAGTTAGTCCTGATACGGGAAATGTTTCAGACTATTTCCTTACATTCAAAATTCAGCAGCCTTGGTATGATTGCTGATTTTCAAGATTTTTAAAGAAGTAACCATGAGTCATGAGCAACGATTGATTTCACCACTGAAATCAAAATAAATATTTCAACACAGTTTTGATAAGCATTTGGGACTTCATCTAAATGCAGTATTAGACCTCAAAGAATATGCACTGGATGCCCTCCTTTTCTTTCCCACTCTCCTTTCTCTCAATGCAAACATGTTTTTTTCAGAAAACATGCCTCACAAGATATTCTCAATGGTCCAAAATATCCTAAATGTTTTGTTTGCCTCTACTTGGGTTGGACAACGTAAGCTGAATTTACCCCTCTGATCCACACTGATTAAAATGCACAAACCAGCTGTATTTCTGCTGCCTGATACTGCTGCCTACACATCTACGCTTCTCTGAGAGAAATTTTATAACACAGTTTTTCATACTTAATTTGTTTGTATGTGTTTTTTTTTTTTTTTTTTTGTGGCTAAAACATATCTTGGGCTGTGTGCAGACATATTAGGGTAGACTCATTCTTAGCTTTCACTCAGTCAACAGTGTAATATTAACTACCAACAGCTGAAGGCTGTGCTGATTAGGCTGTGCCTGCTAATACCTTCTAATAGCATACTTTAAAATCCAAGCTGAGCTTAGCCTGCATGCTTGGTTTCACCTACTGCAAGAGCTGAAGCTGCTGCAACTGAAATTGAGTCTGACATCAAAAGTCACCCAGATGCCCGTGAGGTAACAGGGAAGTGTGAACTGAGCTTACCAGCGTGCAAAAGGCCCATGCTCAGGCCTGTCCTTTAGGTTTAATGACATGGTGTCTTGGGGACAAAATCCACTACAAGTATCTAAAGACACGTGTCTGTGACAGTAGTGAGCAGCAATTTCAGTGTTCCCTTTTGACTGTGTGATAGAAACACTCATAAAACTGGTATAATTTAACAGAGAAAAGGAATCGGTGCACTTCTGCATCTTGTTCATTCCACTTAATAGAGTGCATCTAATGGGTAGCAGATGAACTGAGGACATGAATATTATCCTTTATCAAATTATTTTGTTGAAAATAATTTAGGTTCTGTTAAAGTAGTGTCTATTTGCTTTAGTATGCTTTTTCCTTGGGAAGATTAAGTAGATAACTTTTTTTTTTTAACTGGTAGATTTAATGGTTGTGTGTATGGAATTGAAAGAGTTTCAAATTCTGTTATCAGTCTAGGCAAGGCAGGGATGATTTGCCATGAGATCATTTGGCTATTTCTGTACAATTCTCTCCTGTGTCTCCAAAGCCTGCACTCAAAACCTCAGAAGAGGAAATCTCCACATATATGGAAATAACATGAATTTTGGAACATCCCCATGTTTTGCAGTTGTGGTTTGGTGAAATGTCAGTGTCCAGAAGGATAAACATCCTGGGAATCATTAAGGTAGAAAAAGGCTTCCAAGATCATCGAGTCCAACTTTCAACCAAACACCACCATGCCCACTAACCTGTAGAGGTGTGTGGGCATGGTGAACCCATGAGTGGGCATGAAGAAGCCAGAGGACACTTGTCCTACCTGCTTGAGCAGGATTGTCCTCCCACCTTCCTTCTGAAATAATTTCTTCCAAGACAAATCACTTCCCATATCCCTCCAATGCCTCCCATGTTGGGATTCGTACATCCCAACTTCAGAAACGCTGAAGTTGCTACTGCTTTAATTTGTAACTAATTTTCAATATGAACTGTATCCCCAGATATGCTTCAAATCTAAATTTTCATTTAAATCTACCTTTCAATGGACCTGTACTGCCACCTTGACTGATCTGACATAACTACTCAGTGTGGCTCAAATGTTTAAAAGTACTTTGATTTGAGGGAAAAGCACGTGAAACTTCAGGAGGAAATACCTGCACTGAGCAGATTTCCTTTTTAAAACAATCAGATTTTCAGTTAAATAAATCTGGAGAAAAAAAGTCTGGGTAAACTGTACTTGGCAATTTTCAAGTGGTTATGATAATTAACAATTACTTAGCACTGCAGATGGAGGAGTTAACCTCTGGAAATGTGTGGCATATTTTCAGACATGTGCTTGGGACTTGCTGGAAAAAAATGAAAGGTTAAAATAGTCCAGTCTGCAGCTTCAACAGTCAGCATTTCCTTCTAGATGACCTGCACTTTTAAAACTACCCTGTTTTTCCTTTCTCTTGGCAGAAGCTGAAGAAAAGCACACATTACTTAACTGAATGTTTAAGAGAGCTTGGTTGTGATCTTTTAAATGAGTTTTTTCATCAAAAGAATCTGAGTTACATCCTGAAAGCGTGTTGCCCTAATAACTTTGCATAATGGTGCTGGTGTGATGGTCTCTCTTGATGCCTGAATTCATCTTGATGTTGTTTCCAAAGCCAGCACTGCTTTAGAACTTTCAGATAACATTTCCACGGCCAATTGACTTTATGCCATGATGCAGTATCAAGTTAAATAGGTTAATTATTTTCTTCTTTTATTATTATTGCTTTACCATAAGCACTTATCAGTATTTGAACAGAAGGATATTAAAAGGCACAAATGCAGCCAGGAGTCAAAATATAGGTGGGAAAATAATGATCTTCAGGAAGAGTTCTCTTGTTTTTAGTACTTACTAGTACTCCCAAACAGAGTTTATCTCAAAGTCATCTTTAATGCTGCTGACTTGAAGACAGTCTATTCAGTCTGGTAAAAATGCAGCACGATGGTGTTTCAAGGAACTATTTTACTGATTCTCTGCAATAGTTAAGACAGTGTCAGCACTTCTATTACATGTTCTTCACTCCATGCTCCCTTTACAAGTAAGGTAATAGTGGAGCCTTTTTCTATCAAGATCATTGTAACCTCCACAAGATTAGGGTTGTGTTCTTTGGTAGGTTACAGGACACACAGGCTCTATATAGGTCTTGCAAGCCACTATGCTGATGTAGATTAGTATTTTAGCTGCCATGGGAGATTCTTCTCTATTCCTTAAATCTATTTTATTCAAGCAAAATGACCATGATTATAATATTACTCATCTGCTGGAAATTAGAAGGCATTATGGAGAAATAAATAGGAATTAGGAACAGTATATGAATTTGACAATATCAGTTTGCTGTTAAATAGTAAACCCCAAATGGGAATCACGTATATGTGCGTTATTATCTCTTAAAATTATATATGAGTTGAAATTAATGAATACTTAAAAAAAGAGGTTGGGGGGGTTATATACAAGTTGCAATTTATCATTAAAAGTCTCCCTATAAAACTTGTTGAGGTTTATCTCTTCCAGTATTTTCTGTTGAAGCTGTTTGATGTTCTATGAATAATACTCTCTGGAGTCAGGTCTCTAATCACCTGCAGTGTACAGCTGAACTCCCAAAAAATTTCCACTTTTCTCTGTGGTCCAATAAATATCTTATTAATCTCATCCTCTCAGACATGTAAGATCTGCATTTGGCTTCTGTGTTTCAAAAGAAAGGAAGCTTTATTATGGGGATTTTGGAAATAGGGAGAATACAGAAAGTGGGTTGCAAAAGGCCTGGCTGCCTAATGGATTTGGCCCTACAGGGGGAAGCTGGATGGTGGACAACCTAACCTATGAATACTGTTGTCATCCTTGGCATGGTAGAAGCAATAACCAGCTCAGTTTTGAGCGGCCTCGGGCGCTCTGTGCTCGTTCAGTGGCTGAAATTTTAAAGGACTTTATTGGCAGACACTAAAGTGAGGTAACTGTGCCTCCAGGTTCTAACTGGAGTGCCAAGGGACTGAGTTCTGCTCTTGCACCTAAGCACTGTAGGTGATGGTACAAAATGTCTCCCCTGTGAAGTTTTGTGATTATCTGGTAGGGGAAAATGTGTCCGGGTTTGCAGTGCTTTTGTCAGGGTTTGGTGGGCATGATACTGACTGGGGTTATTTCTGCAACTTGTCCTCCTGTTGAATGAGGTGTCTGAAAATACTGTTGTGGTGCCAGGAGACATTTTATTTCCAGATTGCATGAACTTTTCTGGAAATATATTCTGCCAAATGCAGTAATTAACATACAGAGGCAATCTACTGCACACATCAGTGAGCTGAAACAGTTTGGTGTATTCATTTCCCTGATTTAATGGGTCTGCCCTGAGCCCCTGGAGGGTGATTAAAATAGCTGCCTTTTGAGCCTGGCTCTCAGCATTACTCCTTAGCAGAATGACTTTGTGTTCAGTACTGCCTCCTCCTGGACAAACTTAATTTGAGATAGAAGAAAAGCACATAAACAAACATTGGGAGAAGGCAAGGTGTGGCTGTATATGTTAAGCCATCAGCTGATTTGCAATGAATCACCTCCTTTTTCAGACAAGAAGCTGTGTGAGGGGTAAGCCCACTCCCTCTTTCTCTTTATATTTTTATTTTTTTTGTAACTTGAGAGCCAGTTCACAGGTCTGAAGTAGTAGATGGATTTTACATCCATTCTCAGCTTAATCTGGATTTTCTTGCCCATATGTCCATATCAGCCAGTGCATATTCATTACTGATGGTTTAAAAATTATTCAAGCAACAGAAGTCATATTGCATTTGTAAATACAATCATTTATAGAAAGTGTTTTCTTTCTTCTTATGTGGAATTCATCCTGCATTGGGAATTCTCAGAAAAGTATATGGGATCTGAACTGGATAGAGGAAACTTGGACACAAACCTAACCAAGAGGCAAAATAGTTAAAGCATAACAGTGCTCCTAGCCTCCTTCCATTCCAAAGAAAAATGTTTTATCTTCATTTTTGGGTACTTGACTTCTGGGTAATTGACTTTGTAGCTTTACTAACATTCTTTTTTGTTTGTTTTTTTAATAAATAATTTATTATATTTCCTTGCTTAGAAAAATGTTATGACAGAATCTCTGATTGTTCGTGAAATACACTGAAAAGTACAGGGGCACAATGACATATTTTTACACAAGTCACTTGCTTTAAAGCTCCCCTCTCTGATCTTGAATTAGTCAATTTAAGACTGTGGACTGGTGGGAAATCCTGTCCTGTCCTGTCCTCCCCACCAGCTATCTCTGGCTCCAGATTCCTGTCTCCTTCCCTTGTGCGAGCTCAGTATGTCAAACTGGCACTCTGTGGTCAGTCCAAACCTCAAATAAGGAAAACCAATCTGATGCTACATCTTGAAGGACCTGTATTTAAGGAAGTGTTTTGTCTTCAACCCGTCTACAGGAAATCTGCAGCTGCTTGCACAGCTTATTCTTAATCTGTCTCACTCAGCACATTCTTAATCTAAAAGTCAGAGAAACTTCCAGGTACTGGATACCAGCCTTAGTCAGCCACCTTTCTCTTTGCCTTGAAATCCTTTAAATGCAAAGCATCATAACCTGGGGTGTGATTAGAGCTGAGAGAAACTTGGTGTGATTGTGCTGAAACAGCATTCTGAACACAATAAATAAGTTTGGCAGGATATGAGCCCTGAAATGCAACTGACAATCGAATTTCTATCTTAAATACATATTGCTGAAATTTTTAATGACACTTGTCGCTGTCTTGTGAGCCTGTGATGCAACTACTGAGGTCATGGCTGGATCTATCTGTAAATTGTACATGATGAATGACAAATGCCTGTTAGTTGGAATTAACATGAAGTTAGGAGATATGGTATCTGCATGAAATCTACATTTACAGTAAATTTAAGATGTGCACCTCTGAATATTTCTTTATGTGCATTAGTTGGTATATTTTCTTCATGTATATTAGGGAGGTTTTTCAGTTGCGTGATCAAAATTTGCTGAACTGTGGTTTATAGCAGACAATTAACAGCTGTTAAATAGGATTATTGCAGGCTGTTATCTTCACGTAGCATCAATTCAAATGCTAATTTCACTCAATTTACTTCTCATAAGACCACCCTACTGCCAGGTACACTGTACTCCGGATGAATGACAAAATATATCTGAAAATAATATAACTCATTTAAAATATGTGTCAGTAAACCCAGTGTACTGGTTTGCAGCTACTTGACGCAGGTCAGAATTCACGAGTGGAATGTGATGCCTATGAAGAAAAGGTGCAATCAGGACTAGCCTAAAAGAATTGTTAGAAAACAACATTTCCTAGGGCTTTTTGTGACAATGAATACAATTTTGGTAATGAAAATGACTAATGCTTTTCACTTTTTGATTGTTTCACCTCTTGAAGAATGCCATTCATGCTGGATGATACGGCAGAAAAAGAGTCATCTTTGGGTGATGTGCTGTGTCTAAATAACGCGCATCTGAAGAACTGTGGTTTAAAATTCAAAGTACACCTTTTTCATGCAAAGTTAACTCTCATTTACCCCTTTTTTTTTTCCTCTCATCTTTCAGATATGGCTTCACAGTAGATGCTTCACTCTTTCCAGGTTAGCTTCAGGATGCAATAATTTTCTAAGCTTTGCTGTTGGAATGGTGTTGTCATGGGAAGACAATATTCCCCTTCCTGCCCTTTACCATCCATTTCCACTGTAAGCCTTTGGCTAGCAGTAACAATTGCACATGTTGATCCAATCAGACAGGAAAATAATGCCTCAGAAGGACATTTCTGGTGAGTTGGGTCCCTGCCTTGGCTCTCTGTGTAGCCACAACTGAGTCAACAAGAATGTGTGGTGGTTGGACACTGGGATTGCTGTTTTGGAGCCGTACAGGCTTAGACTGGCCCCTCAGAGCTGGCTGGAGAGCTGTACCCTTAAGCTCTGATTTCTCATTAAATTTTGTTTCATCTTTACAGACAGTAAATGTGATCCCTTGGTACCCACACTGAGATCTTGGCAGTTGCTCTTTGAATGCTTCTGCGCAACAGAACACTGGGTATTTTAAAGGAGAACTTGCTAAGTCTGTGCAGATGTGTTATACATAAAAATTCTTATTCTTACCTCTAATGCTTATGAAAACAGCAAGATACTTTTAAACATTATTTCTATTTGGTTCGAATTCATTATTCTGATCCCTGTTGTTTGGCAAATTTTTACATTTACAGGTTAGTTAATACCTTCAAATGTTATATGAGGAGAATTTTAATTAGTCTGATTAGGAATGAAAGGAAGAAAAAGATTGCCTTCTGCTTTCAGTTTTACTGTTGTCTCACAATGGCTTTCATATTTAAACCAAAAAATGTCTAAAGTAGTAAGTTTACTGGTACTATCTTGAAAGAACATGTAATAAAATAGCATATATGTTCTATTCAGTCTAATTATTCTTCTGAACAGCAACTTGTAAGGTATATATTGCATGTTCTAAAGTTGAACTTTAGACTTGGCTTTCCAACTAAATCCTTGACAATTGTGTTACAGTAAGTGAAAATATTAAACCTAATTTTATTTTTAATAGTCCAGTATAGCCCAGAGACCCACAAAAATACAGCGTTATTCTTTCATGTAATGCTTCTCAGATTCTTCCTAAGTCTTATTTAAGTGGGTTACAACAGGGGAAATTAAGAGCCTATCTTGACACATAAAATAATAATAAAAATTGAATGAAGTATGACTGGAAAGTGTCAGCCATCTCCAGTTTAAATAAACGTAATCAATCACGTCAGCATGACATTTTCTTCACTGAAGAGGCAGCAATGTGTTGTTCTTAATTACATCCAGACTTGTAACATAGGAAAATTAATGACTAAGGGATTAGAATTGCTATTAGTGCTCAGAAGGTCTTATTAGGATAAAGGGTTTAAAAATCTTCTTGTTTCCATATGGGTCGATATTTATTGTGGTCTTGTGCCAGCGTGTCTTACACTCGCATTACAAATGTTACAGTGTTCATCCATTTTCAGGACAATGATAAAGTAGAACATACATTGTTTTGTGGGCTTCAACAGTTAAGAACTGAAACATAACACAGGATGATAAATGAATGGCTGCCTAACTATTTACTATAAAAGGAATATATTCAATGAAGAATCTGGCAGAAACAAATTTGATTTCTCCGTTGCTCTGCAGAGTAACAATTATGTTAAGTAAAAATTATTTTTAAGTAATCTTTGGTTTAGGGTACAGAAATAATCATATGTTTTAGGACTGTGCCACTTGTTAGCCATAAGAGATAGGTAAATTGTTATCAAACCATCAATTTTCTGATAAATTAAGCTTGTTCTCTATTCATGAAATATCCAAGCAGACTTTGAGTATTTGTAATGATTTGAAAAACACTTTCTTCCCTCTGCAGTGATTGCAAGTATTTGCTTTATTTAGAAACTACGTTTTACTTATAACAAGCGACCAGTTATGGTAAAGCTCACTTATTTTCCTCTCCTTGAGAAAGACAGAAACCTTTGACACTAAATAGAAGCAAATTTATTACTAATGACAGATAACCATATTCCTCTTGGAGTCCCCCTTTCATATCTGAACTATGAAATGAAGAATAGTTACTCTCCAATATGTTTTGAACAAAACCTCACCCCTGCACTCCCGGAGAAACAAACACATCAAAGTTCAGATACAGCTGAATTAAAAATGAAGTGACAAGGAGACTTGCAGATGATTATTACCTATATTTAACTCAGTCTCGCTGTTAGCTCCACAGTGCTTATTAATGTTCTTCTTGAAATAACCTGAACTTTCATTTCAGAGGAGTCTTTGAAAAGGGGACCTTATGGGAGTGGCTCAGAGCCTGACCAAGTGTCTCTTGGAGAGGACTGAAGTGCTTCAAAGACCTTTGGCAAAGGCTGTGTTTAGAGCAGTAGTGTGTAACACATATCCCATCTTGATACGTGCAAAAATAGCTGTCCTGGAATACTGGAATACAGTTTATGATCTTGTGCCTTTTTGAGTGAAATCTTTCCCACAGTTGTTTTTGGATCTCGGTAGAAAATTCTGATGAAAATCTGAGGGCCTAGAGCCTGCCTTCAAATATTTGTGCATGGGTCTCCTTGACTTAGAAGTCTTTGACATTCTATCCTTTCTTAATATGCAAACCAGACTATTACTGAGATGAGCAGATAGACTTTAGCAACAAAGACTTGTAGAGAAAATACTGTAGGCTTTAGCATCATAAAAAGCTCTAAAACCTTTTTGAACCAATGGAGAAAGTAATGAATATAGCTCCAAAAACCTTTAGCTGCCTCTTCAATCTGCAAGGAGGCACCTTTCACTCAGACAAGAAATACAGATGCAGCGCAAATAAGCTTATATTCAATACTTGATTCCATGATGGCTGAGAGCTAGAGCTAATCCGTAGACAAAGCAGATGGGTGCAAGAAATCATCTTTGGGTCTCCACTAGTCAGAACAGCAGCAATAGGATTCTGTCAGCATTAATTATATGTGTAATTAGAAACATTACATTATGAGTTTGCATTAGGTGGCGTATGGCATGGTAGAGTGAGAAAATACCAGCTGAAAATGCTGTGAGAGACAGAATGGAGGAGCAATGTTGGCAGTGAACAATGAGAAAAGCTACTCTCGTGCCTATTCTTTGACTGTGTAATTTAAAAAAAAATAAAAGTAAAATCCAATTTTTTAATATGTAATTAATGGGAATGTTTAGTGTTTTCAGAACAGTGAGTGTTTCCACTACATCTTCATACAGATCTGGAAAAAGTCATGGTCATGCTACTGTAATTTCAAAATTAGAAGACATTTATTTTTAGGCACTAAATAGAATCCTTGAAAGAATGTATATTCCATGTTATAGTGATGGCTGGTAAAATAGAGATTAAGGATGAAATTTCAACTCAGTTCACCTTATTGTCAAAGCTCCCAGTGATATCAAGCTGGCCAAGATTTCAGTCTTCGTATTTCAAAATGTCCTGAAGAACACCTCAGACTCATCGCAAAATTCCTAGTGGTGTTTCTATGCCCTTTTTCTGTGCGTGGGAGGGAATGCAGAATTCAAAACAGAAGTCAAATTAAATAAAAAAGGACATGATATGACTGCAGTCATAGAAAAAGCACACTGTAATTTGTAAACAAAGCATCACTGTGCCAAGTTCTGGGCCATTTGTATTGATATTCATTAATAAAGTGGAGTTGATGTGGCAGTATAACAATCACATAATATATACATTGGAGCTCGTGCTTATTTTGAAAACAGCCAATAAAAAATAATGGAGTGGTAAAAAAGTATTTTTTTGTGGTTAAAGAATTTTATTAGAAGAATATTTGTAAGTTGGTTTGTCTGATTTTACGGTGTCTGGGGATGTTGGATAAGGTGGAGACATTGTATTTAGGACTGCAGTCACTTGAGTGATTTTGCCTGTAAGCAAATCACCATAGAACACAGAGCTCCAAACTTCTCTTTCCCTAGTTGTTTTTCAGAAGCTACTTAATGTGAATCAACAAGAATTTCAATTGCTACAACTTCTAAAAATTGCTCACAGAGGTGCCTGACCTCTGAGCAACCCCTTGACTGGTTTTTGAAAGACAGTGCAGAAGCCAGGTTTGAATTTGAACTGCAAACTCATCAGAGTTTAGTATTGCTGCGATAGCACAGAGAAAGGAAACAATATAAAACCAGGAACTGAAAACAACAAAAATGCACTGAAACAAGAGAAGCATAATTTGTAAGTAGTAGTGTGGAGTTTTCTCTTCCTTCTGGATCTATTTGCATGCAGTAAAGCCCATGCCATATGGAAGGATCAGCAGTGACTCACACGGCATTGTACGGAGCTGGTTTGCGAGTGCCAGATGATGTATTTGCTATTTATGTAGTCAACAGACAGTTCTAGGAAGCTTCTAAAGTGGTTCAGAGACAAAGAATGATTTGTCTCTGACAATCAGTGTCTTATGTAGCAGCTTCAGAGCTTGGGCAAATGGACTAATCTCATTCATTCCTTTCAGAGTCTTAATATTAGTTTTATCTGGAAAGCGTGAACTATTCTTATGCAGCAAGACCCTAGAAAAATAAACCAAGTGTTAAAATAAATTTCTTAGTATTAGTAAAAGGCAGAAAATTAAATTATGGAGGGGCTGGCAGTTCAGAAGTCAGCACAAAGATCCAAGCTTCAAATAATTTCAAAATTTACAAAAATTTGTATCCAAATATTGTGATTTGAACCCTTCATGAGTCACCTGCATAATTGCTCAAATAACCAAGACCAGTCTAGAACTGAATGTCTGTTAAAAAAACCCAACAAATCAACATGAAAACAAACCAAGCAAACCCAGAAGATTTCTTTATACTGTTTTAGTGAAGGAGAGGTATTTGGTTATGATGTCTGTAGATTTTTTAAATTCAAACTTTCAATGGTTTTTAAAATTTTCAGGTTTTCAGTGTATACAATTATACTACAGTTGGTAATTCTTTCCTATTTTATCTTATTTGCATCTTTAGTATTTGAAGCTAATTCATTACTTTTAGAGGAAAAAATGACAGGCAGAGAAATTCTGGGCTGACTTTTCGAAGACGAAGAGTTTTGAAAAATTGTGCAGTAAGGAAAAATGAGAAAAAAACTTAAGATGTAACTTTTGGTATGTTCAAAGAAACCTTTTGGACAGGTATTGTCAGATCATTAATCTTTGTTAGTTGTTTCTTTTAAGCACTATAGAAATGAAGAAGCTTGTCCTCGTGTCTTGGGAGAATAATCACCCTCAACTTTTCTGTGTGTCGCTCTTGTTCTGGTAGGGGAAACAGCTTCTTGTTTTGCTTTCATGTGCTTATATTTCAGTCTTCTCAGAGGGGTTTAGAAGCAGCAAAATGTGTGATAAGTAGTTGGTTGGAACAAGATAAGAAAGAAAAGGTTTAAACCTTGCTTTAAATCTTGAAAACTTAGAAATTTTTCTGTCTCAAGATAGTCCATGCCAAAGCACCAGTGCTTTACTTTGCAAGTAATATTGAGCTACAGAGCTCCCCTGAAATGAAAAAAGTTATCTGAGGAGGATCAGTGTCCTACTTAGTGAAAGAAAAATTAGTAAATGAAACCTAAAGATTCAGGCTTAAATTGATAGTTTATTAAAAATTAGTAAAGGATAGAATGTCCTCTTTTCTAAATAGAATCAGAATCATAGGAGTTGGAAGGGACCTCTGAGATCATCAAGTCCAACCCTTGATCCACTACTACCAGTTACAATGTAATGTTTTATTTTGGAAAACTTGAAAGTGTTACAGCTTTTTTGAAATACTTTGCATATCTTTTAGTAGTGGAACTTGCCGCAGCCCGCAGGAAGGGAGGGGGGACGCTCTCTACCGGGTTAGGAGGTCGCAGTTCTCCAAAAGTGACAACTGTGGTGGGGGGTAAAAAAGAGAGAACAGGGGCTTTTATTGTCTTATGTCTCTTCAGAAGTTCTTCCCAAGAATAAAGAAACTCAATTGAGTGGTTGACCTGAAATTGTTTTTCTTCTAAAAGCCTGCAAATATTTTAGGGTGATCTGATTTTTCTATTTGTATGCGTGAAAGGTGCGGATTCACCCTGAAACTGAAACCTCATAACTGTAAAGTTCTCCCCTTTCTCTGCCCTTGTCCTTCATTAGGGACTTGTTTGTCTGTCTGGAGGTCACAGGTGAGTTCCTCAAGAGCATGTGAAAACTTTCAGGGATGTTTTTTTCCTTTGAGAAATCAATTATCCTCAAAGCTTCTTGGGATGCTGCCCTGTTCTGTCCACCTGGGAAAACAGAGAACATAATCTGACAACTAATTTCCACAGCAAATTATGTGTTTGCTGATCTGCATTACATATTGGAAGGAGACTGCCTAAGATTCTGCCCTTTAGGTGGGTTGAACTTGTCCTTCATTTGTTGGGTTTTCTTCTTTTGCTGCAGAGTAATGATAGACCTTGCCTAACATGATGAAATGCTGGTTCCTGGCCAAAAATTTAAAGCGACATGTGTATTTTCCACTAGGAAAGTTGATATTAGCTCATTAGCATCTTTCACAGCTGAAATAACACAGTGAGGCAATGTGAGTCAAATGTTCCCAGGGGGCTAATTTCCTCCCACTGATTGGAGAGTGATGAAAACAAGGAATAAGAGGTCAGACTGCATCTAATTTCAAGAAGTGCCCTATTGGTGGGGAAAACACCTGAGATCAAAAAAGCATCATCCAAGTGTAATCCATAGTGACCTGGTCTGTGATGAACAGTGAAATCAACCATTATAATAATATTGCCATTTATTATTACAATGCATCTAATAATTTTTTTCCCCTAATGACCTTTTCTTGCACTGTACACAAAATCCATACTTGTATTGTTATATTTCTATTGATGGTTGAGTTGATGAACACCCTCCCTGGCAGTTGTTTTGCAGCTTAACTGACACTATATGCACTGTCACCGGAGTCATCACCCCTGGGATATCTGATAAACACACTCCATGTCCTCACATTTCAGGTTCTCTCTACCATACAGCATTTTTGGTTCAGTTCCTCAGCTGCTCAAATGCCTCTGATATCAGAGGAAAAAAAAATAATTAAAGACTAAAATTCAGCACAACAGATGCACAAATGAATGTTGGGATGAATATAGCACGGACTCAGAAGTTGTCTGTCATCACTCCCCATTGCATTTTGTCTGTTCCATGTGCTGTGCACCTGTGGCTTGCAGACAATGGCTTTGATTGCACTATAGAAAACTGGCAGCCAAGTTAAAGCTGCTGCTGATGCCTGTTGCAGTGTCTTTGTTCTCTCCTGTGAGCTGCTGGTATGCTTTTCTCCCATTCTTTTAATTTTTTTCATTATTATTATTTATACATTACCTCTGTGTGGTCTTTTAATTATTATATCCATACCCTTTGCTGCCCCTTTGGAGATACTCTAAATGTAGCAATGAAGAAAACCGTGGTTAAGTGACGACATTGTGGATTGCAGACAAAAGAAAATAAATATTCAGTAATCTGTGAAGTACACAGATATAGGGCCAGTATTGTAGTGGCTTGAGTCTACCAGGCAGTAGAAATAAATTAACAGCAGACTATCCCCTCCCCCAGTTCCTATGATCAAAATTAAGCAAACACCTGCACTAAATAAAATTGAGCTGAACCAGCATGAATATCAGATTCTGTGCTTGATTTACTGCTACATTACTCCAGTTTTATGCTGGCATAAATTCCTTTTAAAATAATAGAGTTATACGGTTAAGAATTGGAAGTAACGTCGTTGTGAATTAAGTTGTTCACGTTCTTTTCTGTGATAGGTCTTGTTTTGCTTTGGAGTATCAATACAGGTGCCACTTTACATCCTTTCTGATAGAACATAGTTTCAGAGATGTACAGATGACTGTCAGACTGCATAATGTGTGAGAAATGTCATTTCTGTGAAATTTTCTATTGCTTTGTTTCACAGGATTTCGCAATCATAGACTCATAAAATGGTTTGGGTTAGAAGGGACTTTAAAGATCATCTCATTCCAACCTCCCTGCACTTGGGCTGGGGCACAGTGCTTTGTTTCACAAGATGTTTCAGTTTTGTAGTGGCTTTTTAGGTCTTGGAGAAGCACAGTTTCTCCAACAACTTTTTACCAATGGATCAACTCGATCCACTTGCATCAGAAAACCCTGTATATAAGACATTTCCTGTGAGAAGGCTGGCTTGGTCCTTGTTGGGAACTGTGTCCTCATGCTACCCTTTGTGTACAGTTCTTTTGTGGACCATAACACAAGATGACAAAAGAATTTGCATAGAATTCCGTAAAAAGTTAAAGGCACAGAGCATGGGGAGTGTATGCAGAACTATCCCCGTAGCCCCAGGCTGTTCTCGCACTGTCCTCACAGATGCAGGCGTGCTCAGTGTCAAGTCCAGGTGCAAAATGGACAGCACAATCCGTGCTAAATACTGACCAGTGGGAGCACTGAAGTGTAAAACGGGTGCCACACAGCTCTACTTGGTGATACTGGGGCCAAATAATTGCCTCGTGCTTGACAAAGGCTCTTCCTCAGCTTGACTGGGTGTGGTGTGCCTGAGGGCCCAGGATGCTCAGTGGGCTCACCTGCTTTGAGATTCTAGAGGAGTTTGGGCTAATTATTTTATAAGAACTATTTTGTCCATCCTAATGATGAATTGTGTAATTTTCCAAGTTGTCATATCCAGCCTAGGCACTTGATCTACGGTACACAACCTATTTTCCTATATTTTCCTCTCCATGATAGAGCTAGGTGTTTTTTAAGGAGACAAGTGTTTAAAAAATAGGGCAGTGTGAAAGATGCAAGCAGATATAGAAAGAGGCATGCAGCTGCAAGTAAAAATGCTACAAGATAAATAAGCTGAGAGCCTAAACTCAGTTCTTTGTCTTTTGGGGCTTAGTGTAAGACCTTTTGAAGACTTCCATGGACTTGAGCAGGTGTCAGGTTAAGCCCTTAATCCTTTATTTTAAATTGACATTGAGCCAGATGGTTATTTAGTTTTTTTCAGAAAATCTGTGTGGTTTGGGTTTTTTTTTCCCTTTTTCCTTCCAGGAGTTGAGTAAATAATTTCACCTTTTCAGAACTAGCAAGACCACCTTATCCTCCCATGGAGTCATATATTGGTGATTTCTCTATTTATTATGAGTTTCTTTCTATCCTGGGCAATTCTAGCAAGATAATACTTTCTAAGTTTTGGGTGAGTATTTGCAATACATAGTCATCTGGAAAGAAACCCCTCTTTTCCTTTTGTAGTTTACTGTTCTGCTACAGTTTGCATTCCAATATTTTTTTTTGAGCTATCTGCTCTCTTATTAATTTAAAAGTTCTCCAGCAAATTCTTGCTAGGAATATGTAGGGAATATTTTACTAAACCATCCTGTCAGCAGCATTGAGCTTTCTATTGATATTTCAGATGATGGCAGGCAAAATGCTGCAATAATCAGTCTGCCATATCTCAGTAATCTTCTATTCAGTGTTCCTCTTTTTCACACATACTACTGACTCTGTGTTCAGGGGTCTGCTAGTGCCTGTTTTTGTATCAGACAAAACAAATTTGTAGGGTAAAAGATACCTTTCCCACAGGTGTTATCCTTGTCCCTACATACCCAAATCTATGTCCCATATTTGAAAGGCTTTGGAGTTCTTCCTTTGAAGTATAGAAGGTGTCTTAGTAAGATACAAGTATAAGGGATTGCAGTTTTTAATATGGAAAATGTTGTGCAAGATTGCCAAAAGCCAATTAAAAATTCAAACTCAAGCTGGAAATAGCATCAGCTGAATAGAAAATGTGAGAAAGTAAAAAAAAAAAATTCATTTGATGACATTTTGGTTTTAATATTTTGAAACAAATTAAGATTTTGCTTGAAACAGATTTTATTTCAAAACTGGGCTTCAAGAATATAAGTGTGAGAAAATAAAGTGTTACTTTCACATTTATTTTATTGTGTACACACATACAAATTTAAAGTATTCCAAAACTTTTACTAGTTCTTCAGACTTGCTTTTGAGCTTTTCAGACATATTCTCTAACAGGAGTATTCAGGAGGTGGCCCAGGTAGATCACCCTTAGCTGTTCCTGCTATCGATTATTTAAGCTGTGTGGAAAAGGATTAAGGAGTACAAGTACTGCATCCAAATTTGCATAAAGCAGTGATCAGAGGCGTGGTAGAGACACTGACCATGGTTTTAAGCCAGAAGATTATTTTCTAAATACCAGTGTGTTACCAAAGTGAGAAATGTGAGCAGCAAATGATTTGAAGATGATCTGTCCTCTAATGAACTAGTTTAATGGGGTAAATAAATAACTGCAAAACAATCTGAGCAGTGATCTGTAGTCCCTGTCCACAAACTCTTATTATTCAGCCAGATATCTTGGGAGCTGCAAAGACTGCACACTTTCATTTGTTCTTTGTTCACCAGTTGTTCCAGTTGCTGTGTGTGTTTTTTCTTTGGGGTTGGTAGCTCTTCCATTTACTTCTGCACTTGCTTTGCATCCTCTGGCTACTACAGTCCTTGCTTTAGTCCTCTTTAAGAAGTCTTAATTTAGGCAGTGGCAGCTGCTCACCCATTGCTGGGGTTGTTTTGGGATCAGGGAGAGATTACTTACACTGACTGTTGTCTATACAGCTGTGGGTTTCCTGTAAGGGAGTTTGGCCTCCATCTTCCAGCCTCTTTGACTCCTGTGTCTGTACTAGGGAGGAACAAAGGAAAAAAGATAATCCAGAAATAATCTGGGAACTGTAGCAGGAAAATGTGTGCATGTGTGCCCAGATCACTCACTGAATGTCAACAGCCATACCAGTATAAGATGATTCTGAGCTTGTGTCCAGATACTGTGTTTGTCTGTGGGAATGGGTTTTGGAAGTGGTATTAGACTGTGTGGTTTTATAAATTCAATAGCTAAGCACAGGATACAGAGTATATAAAGCTCATAATCAGACTTCTGTTCTTGCCAAAATCAGTGTTTGTCTGAGGGCAGAATAGTAGGAAGTAGTTATGGAGTTCCTTTATTCATTAACAGAAGTATAATTGGGGTCATTTGTGTATCAGTGGTATTCTTTCATCTAGCGAATAATTATGTAAAAGTGAATTTGAAATGACCTGATCGTTTAACAGATCCTTCTCAGAGAGGCAGTTACATGTGCTGGCTCTGGTACTCCTCAGGTAGCTGCCGAGAGGGACTGCAGCAATCTGACACAGAGATGGGCATTTGTGCTCAAAAGGTTACCCAAAGTCAAGGTACAGTTAGAGAGCAGTGGCTGAAAGTTGGAAAGGTGCCAACACATGGGATTTTAATTGAGAAGCTGTAGTGGAGCAGCTTTTACTGCTACTCTTCTTATGCTGTCTTGTCCATAAATAAAGGACATTACTCCTTGGAGCTGTCAATCCTGAACACTTGCTAAACACCATTTTACAGATAAAAAATTTCTTTTTCTCCCAAAGAAAGAGAAGTAGTGAACATAATGGAAACGTTGTTGTTGTATAACAGGTATTTAAAATTTTAATTTTAACAATGCTGATTTAATGAAAAGTGGCTCATGCTGCTGGGAACTTGTTAAGAGGCCCTCCTTCTTGACTGCAGGTGGGTTTTAACTTGCTGGTTTCAAAGCAGACACTAATACAGACTGTCAATTTGTACTTAAAAGGAAATTGTTATCAGCCCCCTTGATACTTTCTGCCTGACAGCTAAACTTCTTCCTCAAAGAGGTTAGATATACATAACTAAGCAGTAAATACCCCAATGACACATCACAGCACTTTACAAAAATAGCAAAGAGAGGGAAAGGCATAAGCTATAATACACTGAAAATTAGTTCCTTGAGCTGCATATTTCTGTTCCAGGCAGGACGTCCACTCAAATGAACTGGAGAAATGTCACAGAAATTGAGGCAGTAGGTTGCAGAAGGCAGTGCCTTGGTTTGACATAGCTGGAAAAAATGTTGCTCTCAGCCTTGGAAATGTTGGTTTTATCTGACTAACTCATCAGCAAGAATTGCAAGATGGGCTTCTGTTGTGGTTTGACCCCAACTGAGCCCCACACAGCTCCTCACTCTCTCCCTACCTCCCGTGAAGTGGGGGAGAGAATCAGAAGGGTAAGAATGAGAAAACTCATGGGTTGAGATTAAAACAATTTTGTAAGTAAAGGCACTCATCCAGGCAAAGGAAAATTCTATCCCAACCAAAATCAGCACAGCCTTCGTTAACAAAACTGTTTTCTTTGTTATTAAAAAAAAAAATGTAAACAGGTATACGTGAACCATATGAGACTATTAGAAGGTATAGAAAAATAAAACTATATTCATTTATAGGGAGCTCCAGCTTCATTTCCTTCCACTTTGAAAATCTAGGTGGATGACTTGAGGCAGTGTGCTAATCCAGTCACAGTGGAGATGAGAGAGATATCCTGTGCTGTTTTAGACCTTTAAGTTATCTGATTCAGACTCCCTCTATTATCAGTGGAGAGACAGGCTTCTGACATAGTTCTTTTCTTCTATAGGTAGGATAGTACTGATAGGGGTTTTTCTCCAGGCCTTTGCTTGTTATAATGTTAAGCATTATTTTAAATATTGCTTCCTTTCCCTATGGAACCTTAATGCTTGCTGTGAGTTTTAGATGATACCATAATACCAGAAATGAAAAGGGTCATTGTTTGGCAGAATGCTGGAGTTTTTATGGTATTTTAATAGTTCTGTAGTGTCAGTGATGTCAGATCAGGAATGTCTCTCCAGGTTCACTTTTTAGCACATCTTCAGCTGGGGACATTGGTCATCCTCAGTTCTGTACTGAGCTGTGCTACACATACCATGATCTGCAGAGAGCCTAGCAAACAAACATCACAGCTTTTCTTGCTCAGCATACCAACATGAGCTGAATCTTCCTGTTCATGTTAACCTTTCTTTTTTCCCCCCCTTACTCAGTTTCAATTTATAGTAAATTTATGTAATTTAAGATCATTTGGAGCCTTTGAAGAATGACTTTTAACCTGCCTACTAAGTTAGAATCTAATTTGGTCTAAAATGGCATTTCACAATGTCATAGTATTCCTGAGGGAGTAGCGTTTCACTGTAATGTTTTACATTAATACATATGTTTTTCATAATTGTGGCATGCTATTATATGCACTTCTGATGAAAGATCATAATTATGTGGATAAATTCTCAATGAACATAATTTTATTTCAAAGCAATGTGAACTATACCCATTGTCATCTGTGTAGAATGGTTACCTGTGAGTTGTACATGCCTCCTTCATTTTCCATTTTTGAAACAATGCAGCTAAGATCCAGTCATTGCTCACATAATGTCTAATCTTTTCCTAACCAGCAAGAAAAAGAGCCATTCTTTATTCCTTTTGAACCTTTTCTAATTCTACAGGCTTCAACTTAATTTCAGATTGTGTAGATGGCTTTAAAATATTGCAAACTCATGTTCATCTAATCCCAGGACAAACAAGTTTAAAAAAAATTCATCTACCTGCACTAATAGAATATAATCCCAAGAATATAAGTGTTGCTCTGCTTAGGAAATCGAATAGGCATGTAACATCTCTAAACTAGGCTGGCTTTTCAGTAAAAACCAACCTGTGTAATCCTGTAAGCTGTGTGAGAAATGAGAAATGCTGAACCAAGAAACAATCTGTGTTCACACATCATGTTGTTCTTAATCACATTAGTCTCAAATATGCATTGATGATTTTTGTACTTAAAGCTGCTGCTGTTGTTCATTTTTCAATTTCTTCATTAATGCCAGATTCATAGAGCATTAGGCAATAATTTGCTGAGGTTCTGGCATGTATTTTATTGCAAAAATGCAATCATGTTTGTCAATTATAAAACTGATTGCATTATATGTTCAAGTTACTTTTGCTTCATATCTTTTAAAAGAAAAAGGGGGTCTTTAAATCTTCGTGCAGCAGAATAGCTTAAAAAAATGTTTAAATTATTCATTAGTCACACTAAGCTTAATAGCATCCAGTGATTGACAAAACTCTGTCCTGTAATAATGTGCAATTGTTCGTTTCTGAAAAGGACACAATTCTGAGCCACCCGTCATTTGATTAACAAAACTTTATTTGTGTGTCTTAAATCCACATTGCCAAGTTTCTGCTCTGTTCCTTGAAACCCTCACAATGTGATAAAAATAATTTACTGTGCATGCTGGGAATGATGCTGTCACTCCAAAGTGAGGATCGTTGTCCAGGTTATTCCATACGACTGATGTGTCTGGTACATCATTGTGCTGTGTTAGACAGAAAGTCTAGTTTATGAAATATTTTAGGATATTTTCATTAAATTTATTTGAGAAGATGATTTACCCATTGTCTTTATTCTTTGAGTCTTACTGTACGAGGCTCAGAGAGGTGAACATCGAAACTTTGTAATGTGAATTCTCCGGAGCAGCATGAGCATTCCCAGTCAAAAAACTGGGAATCTTTACTTTGTGAGACTGAATGTCCCAGAAGGCACTCTCAAGGTTAGCTGCAAGACATCAGAGTTCTGAGCTTAGGTTTGAATGTTGTTTGTAGCAGGCCTCAGACAATGACTTTTTGGTTAGGTAGTGAGGGAAATGGGGAAAGTAGCAGATTCTGCTAATGGGAACGGCAGATGGGAAGGGGAGAAGAGAACCCTCTTGAGGGAAGCAGCAGCAGAAATAGTCCCTAGTTAAATTTGCTGTACTTATGCAGTAGATTAGTGGGCAAAGAGCAGAGTACAAGACAGAGGAAAGACTCACAATGCAGAACACGAAGGTAACATATGTCAGACATGTCCTTCATGTTGTGTGGCTCTAGAATTGTCCGGTGAAAAATTGCAACTTAATTTACAAGGGAAGACCCTTTGTTATGAGAGATCTCGTTCCTTGCTGATATGTTACAGACCTAGGGAAGCAGCAAGAAGTAAAGCACGTGTCACCTCTGGGCTCAGCTGTAGGTAACAGAACTTACAAGCTGTATTTTAAATTGCAGTTCTGTCTCTCAGAGGAGAGGCAGAGAATAATGGAGGAATAACTTAAATTTTGTTGTTGACTTACTGAAGAGAATATTTGAAGAAATGGTCGTTAATATGTTGATCTCAAAACCTGTGTCATTAATTCCTCTGCAGTTCTTAAAATGTTATACAATGCTGAAGAAAGTGAAAAGAGGCGCTCTGGTAGGGATTTTTGAACTGGAACAGGGATAGATGCTTCTGGTTTGAGAAAGTGTAATTGTTTATGGCTGTGGGGTCTGTATTGTAACAAGATGTTCCTTCCCAACATCACATGAGGTTATTTAGAAATGATGGGCTATGTATTTACCAGCGGGAAAACACCTGAGATGGCTTGTACTGAATGTGCTCCTTTTGTCAGGAGATCGATCCGCAGATAAAGAATAAAAAAGAAAACAAAAAACTTGCAGCTGTACATTTTTGATGTGAAAGTTTTGCAGAGAAGCAGGTGGGAGAGAATTTTGCTCTGTGACTCGAGTCAGCTGCAGACAAGTAGTTTGGCTACCTCTTCCTGCAGACTGGAAAAGGAAGAGCCCGTTACGAGCAAGGGGTTATTATACACGTGTTTACGCAAAGTGTGGAAATTATATGCTACTTGCAATCTCATCTTTCCTACTGATGGCTTGCTGTTGGCAAAGCAGATGTTGGTATAGGGTATTGCTTGTCTGTTTGCAAACAGCTTCTCCCAGAGACGTTCCCAAGAGCCTGTGCTTTGCTTGTACACTGGTGTTTTTCTCCAGTAGTCCTTGTCACCTTTTGTGACCCCAACTCTTGCAAGCCTTTTTGGAAAGTTTCATTTCTTCTGAGTGCCTGTCTGGTTTAATTATGATAATTAACTCTGCAACATGAGTTTCTCTATTTAAAACTATTTAAAATTATTTCTTGGCATATCTATAGTAGCAATATTTAGTAACTGGAAGAATCAGTTTCACTACAACACCAACAGAAAAATATTCAGTCTAGGAGGTACCAGCTTTTGTGGACCTAAAGCAATAGAAAAATGAGGGTGTGTCATATCATTATACCAAGACAGTACTATTAAAAGGGAGAAGTTAAAATTTAAATACAATTTAATGAAATGTATTTAAATCCTTAGGCATTTAGGAACTGGAGTAGGACAGGATTTATTATTATTATTTAAATGAATAAAAAATTTTAAGTTTCTCTGTGTACTGGGAATTGTAGATTTTAGCTGGCTTTTTAACTAGGAGATCTGGATTCTTTTCAGGTTTCCTCAATTTTACAGCACCCTGTTTAATGTCCTGCTTTCCCTCTGTCTAAGATCAGGATAATATCTCACTGTCTTGCTGGCACAGTGAGACATTTACTAGGATGGTGAGATATTTTACTAGGATAGTGAGCAATTAAGTGTGACAAATTAAGCTCTGTAAGTACGTTGAGCTTCTCATGTGAAAGCCTCTACTGAAATATGGGCATTGTTTTTCTGAGCAGCTGGGATAGAGCACTGGTTGACTTTTGAAAATCTTTAGTGAGGAGTACAGTTCTTAGTAGCGCCTTTACTATCATCTACTTGTTAGAAAACTCAGAACAATAGCCATATTATGGATTTTCTGTAGGACCCCTGACTTTAAGGGTGTACCGTGAGATTTCAGCCTTCTGTTCTTGCCGTGTTCAGTCTCAGAAATAATGGCCTCTGTATTGTTTCCCTAAAGTCTATATTAGAACAAAGTGTAATAACACTGGGGCTCGATTCAGAAGGTGGTAAAGCATCAGTGCCTGCAGCATTATTCACAGCATGAGCACTATATCTAGTGCTGACTAGCTCCTACTATATCACCAAGTGACAGCAAACTTGCTTGACTACAGTTGATCTAAAACAGCTCTCTTGAGCAGAGTCCTACAGGAAAGCACAGAAAATTGTGGTTTGTGATTAATGTTAATCCAATTTGGGCTGATGATGATCTAGATAGCTAGATACTGTATCTGTTACTTTTAGGAGACCAAATATTTGTTATTAAAATTATCGCACCTTTTATGCAGCTTCAAGCATTTTGAAAAAGTGTCAGGAGATGTGGTTACAGAATCTTTTCAAGACATCTTAGCTCCCAAAATACTTACTCATGGGGTAAGAGTCAGCTTCCCAACTGCTCTTCTTGCATACATAACTGGCATAATTCAAACGGGGGTCATGCAATCAAGAATGCACTGAGATCTCAGCCAAATAGGAAGAGGAGGCCTACTACAGTTGACATAAATAGGTATTGTGACAAGCACATTCCTGATCTTTCACAGTTAGTCCTTTTAAAGTATCACAAGGCTTCCTCAATTAGCTCCCAATAAATCAGTAGAGTCTGACATTGATTTCCATGGGATCAGAGCAGGCACACATTACAATGAGTGTTTCATTATTGTTCTGAAAAGAGTTCTTCTAAAGCAGTTCTTCTGTTACGTGCATGTCCCTGCAGCCCCAAAGCCTCTAAAATTCTTAGATTTGTGTGTGGAGGAGGAATTGGAGAGTGGGTTTAGCAGAACTACCCTCAGAAAGTTACCTTTGTAAGGTTTTGGCTTTTTTCCAGGATGATACATTCTCAGTATTCCTGTGAGAACTGTCTGTCCCTTTAGAGCACTGCAGCCTACTTAAAATTGGGTCTGATTCCTCAACATTGCTCCAGCATCCATCAAAACTACTTTGGACTCTATATATTTACTTTGATTTTGGCCCATGAACAAGTCTGTACAATTTCCTGAAACATATTTCAGGGTTTAGTTTCCAAGGTGGCAAAGAGGTAATCCTGATTCCTAATCTAGATCCTCAGTTGAAGGGTGCCTTCATCTAAGCTGACAAGAAGCCAGTACCAGGCTGTGTAGAACCCACTCCCTTTCTGCCTTGTTTTTCATTGGGAATAAGGTGGAATCAAATCTAAATGATACAGGCCAAACCAATTAATGACTGAAGTCCATCAAAATTACTCTAAATCTTGGACCCACAACACAAGGTATGGGATAGGCTTTGGTATGGCTGGGGAATGCGGAAGCTGTTAAGGAGAACAACAACAAACAGCTGGAGGAGCTATAGGAGTGTTTTCTCTCTTACACAAGTTAATTGAACGAGGTTGTAGAAACCTTCTCCTTCTGTAGAAAAAAACCCTCAAATACTCTAAAAAATGACATTTCTAATTTTCTTCAGTAAGAAACAATTGCTTCTCTGTGTGCGTGCGTCCCAGTAGTCCCAAAATCTCTATAGACAGCCAGAAGATTTATATTTGAGTGAAAGCCACTGCATCACACACAGGAGCTCGCGAAGTACAGTAAACATCCTTCAAACAAATTCTCATGTGCCCTGACTACAAAGTAAATGAAAAGCAATACACAGGGTTGGAAAGAAACCACATTTCTAGGTTGGTTTCAATAGACTCTTAGTTTTCCCAGTGTATTAGTACTCACTCCGAGTCTGCTGCATCCTGCTTTCTCCCCCTCAACACAGCTGAGCTGCACTTTGTCTACCACTGTGACATTTTATGGAAAACCAGCATATCAAGGTTTATCTTTAAAACAGTAAAAATAATAACTGTTGGTACTTGTGTGAGGTCTGGATAATTTAATCTCTTAAAACGTAGTCAATAGAGACATAAAAATAACAGTTTTCTTGCCATGCTAAAGAAACAGGAAAGAAAGTAGATTAAAGCAAAGTCCAGGGTTAGTTTAAATAGGCTGAGCCCTATCGTGCCATTGATTTTCGAACAGAAATCCCCATTGAGCTCAGTGGGGATTTCTGCTTAAAAATCAATGGTGCAAAACGACACCCTCAGATTAAGATACAAAGATGGAGGATGAGTCTTAATTGGTGCCTCCTTGTCGGGATGGGTCTCCCCTATAGAGGGAGTCGCTGCTCTTTCCATTAAACAATTAATAGTAAAACCTGGAGGAACTTCCATGCAAGAGGGTTGTTATTCTACCCTTGTTCCTATTGCAAATCTTAACATATATTAGATTTCACTAGTTTCATTAAAACAAACACAGAGACATATTAAATATTAATTTTATTTAGATTTTAGGTAATGCTAAGAATCTCTATTGGGAATTAGACTGTCCTGCCTAGGCAGAGGGAGGCATAAGAGTGTAGCCCATGCATTAGTACTGTACACACCTTATAGACTGAGAAAAAAAGCTGAGACTTTTTCTATGGTGTTTTCTGTAATAAGAGTAATTTCATAGCCTTTAGTCAATATATATCTGAATCTGACTTCTGAGAAGAAGCAATCACTTGGCCTGTTGTCACAGATAGGAAAATAAAGCCCAGCATCACTGCATGACTTGCCTGTGTTTTTCCAGGAAAGGGATGGCAGTGGTGATGAAAACTGCGTCCTCTTCTCCTGAGACACAGTTACAAAGCCTCTGTCTTCTCCTTGGAGGAATGCACGGCTGCCTCTTAAGAGGGCACATTTCATGTGAGGAAGAAAGATGGCCACAGAATACATTTTAGGAAAAGCTAATTGCAACTATTATTGTTAAAAGTGGATTAGATGATGAAAGGTCTTTCTGAAAATTCTACGATCAAAGAGGGGAAAAGAGGACGTGTTTGAAGAAAAAAGTTCCTGCAGATGGTTGGCAAGGAATGAGATAAAAGCTGACAGTAGAATTCCAGACAGAATTCTTATGACTTTTGCCTATTCTTATCTGCTTGTGATGAAGGAAGCAATGGTGCTTTGAATTAATTCATCTTATTGATGTAATTCATCTTATTGGTCCACGGGGCAAACAAAAAGTTTGGTGACTTCTTGCCATTACAAAAAGCAGTACTGGGTGTTACTCAGAAAAGAAATCTATTGTGGTAATGTAAATAAAAGAGAATTTACTGATGCTGAGACAAAATTTGACTTGAGGCTTGTCCTGCTGAAACAGACAATGTAATCTAAATACTCTTGACTTTAAAATCACAGAAAAATACTATTTTCCTGAAAAGAAATTATGTCAAATTTGCTGAGAGTTGTGCAGTTGCCGTAATCCAGCGATGGACGCTTTGAGACATAAATTCCCTGATTCTTGCATAGCCTTGTCAGGTCTATTCAGGATTTATTTCCATTAGAAACGTCAATTTTTTTTTCTTTAAAGAAAGCATCTCACATTAAATGTTGGTTTTCTGTCTCTGGGTTCTGCAACTTGAATGTAAAAACTCAAAATTTTTGTTTCGCGAAAAGGGGAAAGAAAATAATCTTTATGGAAACCGTAACAAAAAACAGGTATGGGTAAAAATAAGGAGGCATTTTTTTCTTTCAATCTTCTCCACCCTCTAATGCTTCAAATTGCATATATTGTTTAATGTATTAATTCCAATAAATACATGTCTAAGATAGTTTTTTGCTCTGAGGGCATACTGGTGTTTCACATTAACAGCTTTGTCTGAGGTGTGCCTGTACTGCAGGGAGAAGTTTTTCTAGTCTCTGGTTGTATGTTTTTGTTTACATTGTGTCCTGTGTTTTGTATGAATTGTTTTTAAGTGGTAATTGAAGAGGAAGTCATTCAACAGGGAAAAATCTACTTCTTAACTATGCTTTTGACATTGGCTCTGATGCATCCCAGCTCAGCCTAAGTGAGGAGACTATTATTTGGCAGGTCTGCCTATAGCTCAGCAGTGGCTGATGCAGCTGTGCCCATTTGGCACACAGGTTTTTAATTTTGTAATTGGTAGCTGGCCAATAACAACCAGTTCTGTACATTTTCTTGCAAACTGGTGGGGAAGGAGTGACCCATGGCTGCTGTGCATGCAAAGAACATGTGGCAGCACTGGGGCTGTAGCTGTATCCATCCCACTGATGGCCTTCAGGATTATAGTGGGGGAAAAGACATGTAGTCAGGGAACAGGCAGGTGTAAGGGTTGGTATCTGTGCCTGAGTTCTCATATTTCCTCGTGTAAAGGGTTTAGTGTTGCTCTGGCTTTTAGCAGCTGACTGAAGAAACTGCAGGTTATGATAGTGCATATGTGGGGGTTTAAGTGTCATAGATTTTTGCAAGGTCCTTTGACAAATCAGATGTTTCCCAGACAGTTTCCTTATGTAATTGCACAAAATTTCAAGAACAGAGGATTTGTGCACTTGTAGAAGTACAGGAGAAGAATCTGAAGAGTGCCAAGGCTATAGTGTGATGTTATCTAAACAATGTGTTCTAGACCTGGTGTTTAGGACTTTTTCTGTTGTGGAGCTGCCTCTGTCCAGAACAGGTCTCTAGCCTGTATTATAGATAGTACTGTCTTTTTTCTGTGCTTCTGTAGGCAGCATATTCTCCATATCCTTTTCATCCTCTGAATACAGCCATCTTTTCATCTTGCTGGATATCTCAGCAGATCATCATTACTAACAGAAGCATGCATTGGACATCAGGAGGAATTTCTTCACAGAAAGGGTTGTTAAACATTGGAATGGACTCCCCAAGGAGATGGTGGAGTCACCATCCCTGGAGGTGTTCAAGAAACAACAAGATGTGGCACTCAGTGCCGTGGTCTAGTTGACAAGGTGGTGATCATTCGAAGGTTGCACTTGATGATCTTTTCCAACTCGATGGTCTTTTCCAACCTAAAGGATTCTGTGAGAATAGTAAAGTGAAAAAGATGACTTAGGTAAGGGGTACTGTTAGTTGCTTCCTCTCGTATGGGATGTGATGACTTGAAGCATTCCCACTGTGAGGGTAGATAATCAGTGTGTGCCAGAAGAAGGGGCACAACTATGTTGTGGCACAAAATCTTCATCAGGAGACTTGATGAGTTGCCAATAAGAAGAAAAGAGTCAAAAACTATTTGGATACCCCATCTATCTGCTGCAGTTTGTGTGTTAGAGGAAGACGTATATGCGTTATGTTTCAAAGGTCGGGGGTTGATTAACCTGTGATTGTTATTTATTGCTATTATCAGGTGTGGATTAATGTTTGAAGGTGCAGCATCTCTTCTGAACCTTTGTTTTACTGGAAAGAAAAGTTCCTCCAGTGACTTTGCACTGTTCATGTTCCTTTTCTTAGACTTGCTGATGCTCATAAAAAGACCTGAAGCTGTGAAAATGCTCTTTTAAAAGTTAATTCCATTCTGAGCCATCATGTCTTTTCAAGGCTTCTCAGCACTTGAGCCCCAGGTCACAGTACAGAGATAAAAAATATGTATGTTCATAATTAGCTTATAAATAATGCAGTGTTCTCATTCAGACTCCATCCTTTCAACATGCCCATGGATTATTGTTCTCTCTGCAGTTAAATTTCTGAGCACTCTGTGGCCCAATTTTTCTATGCTTTGGTAGGTTAATTCTCTATTACAACATGCTTAAAGCCCAAAGAATGCAGTGGTGGGGAGTCTGGGTAGGTGCTGTGTTTGGGTTTCATTTGTTTTTTTCTGTCAAGAACGTAACAGATAAATGATATGGTGCTTGTCTTCAGGTGTGAGTTTGTATAACTGGAGCCTGAACTGTTGATGCAGTTAGACTCATGCTTCACTTCCCTAATCTCAAAGTTTTTATATTATAGACAGAGCTAGATTGAGGTTGTTTGAGGCTGAGATGCTCTAATAGGTAGTTTAATAGAATAAAGAGTGTGAAAGGGGTACAGAGTTCACATGAAATATTTGGACATAAAAATGAAAGCACCCTTCAGTTTCTTGGTAAACAACCTACAGTGCCTCTTGAGAAACTTTAAAGGTTAGCCCATTTGAGAGGAAAATAAAAAAACCCTAAGCCAAACAACACTTATTAAACAGATACCTTTTCTTTGACAGATGCTTGCTAGTCAGATTTAATAAACATGAATTTTGAATGGCTGCTGGTAACCTGCACAGGGAAAAAGAGGGTACACAGTGAAATTCGCCCTAATTACCACTCTGCTTATATTTTTTTGTTGAATAGGTGCTGCTATTGCTCTCTGAACATGGATCATGTTGTCATTTTCAATGGAGATTTCTGTGGCAAAAGGGCAGAGGGTCAGAAAAAATCCTTGATTTTTTTATTATGCAACCTCCCAAAGGCAAAGTGATCAGAGGGAGAGAGGCCAAAAAAAAAAGAAATGTCCTACCAAAAGCAACAACATGTAATCTCTCTCTCTGCCTCCACTCCTCAACACCTCCCACATAACTCTGCAGGGGCCTGTTCCCCCTGGAACTCTGTATCACATGTACCCAGAAACCATCCTATAAATACAGGAGCCTTCCTCGTGCTCTGGTGTGTTTACAGAACTGCTGAATACCATTGATTAGGAGACTGAAAAATAGCAACACTTAAATGCCTTTTCTTTTCCTTTTGTATAGATGAAAAGGTGAGGTATCTTGTCTAGAATAGGAATGCTGCTGCAGACTCAGAACATTATTTTGAAGAGTTACAGAGGATGAGTGTGGTAATAGAAGACTAGAAAAGAAGAAATGTAAAACCTCTCATAAAAATAAAAGGGGCAGCCAGGGAAAGGAGCCCATAAACAACATTCTAGTACTGTCATATAAGTATCTGAAATAGAAAAAATGTTGAAAAACTGTTTAGATAAGATAACCACAGCATAGTTAATAAAGAATAGTTCATGGACAAAATTAAGGAGATACTGGTTTAAATTCCATCTCATGCTGCCTTGATTTGGTTTTATGCAGTAAACATAATGAATAATGATGTAGTGAAAGATCTGAGTGATGGAATGAGGAGTAAGTTTATAAGATTTGCTGGAAGGAAACAATGGTGTAGAAGGAACAGCCAACATCTTGCAGGACAGAATTAAAATTCAAAATTGTCTCAGTAAAAGAAAGGCTGGTCTAAAAAGATAGAATGAAATTTAAGAGGGATAAATGGTGCTGTGTTATCCCATTTACACAGGAGTAATCAGCAACACAAATATAAGAGGAGAAGCCACTGATTTTGGAGGATTTGTTTGTTTGGGCTGAGTTTTTCTTATTTCTCTTAGAAAAAACCAGTGGGATTATGGCAGTTTATAAACTGCTCAAGAATCTGAGGTCTTACCCTTTGACAAAAAGATAAACACAATTCTGGAATAAAAAGAGCATATCTAAACCACACAGTTCACCAGACATGAACAAAAGGCTATAGCTATACTATACATAAATATATGTAGAAATCTGTGTGTAAATATATATATGTATATATATAAATCTGCTGCTGCTCTCCAGTTTGGGGACAAGAAATTTCAAAAAAGATTTGAACCATCATTTACAGAGGTCCTAAAGAGAAGCAAGATTTGTCTAAAAACATGAAATGTATAGAAAGATCTAAAGATTTCAGGATTTTTAGGTCAAAAAAGAGTCCAAGAGGGACGTGATAACATTTATATACATAAAGATTATTGGAGAATGAAAATTTTAAGTAGGAGTTTGTGGTGACCATAATAAGTAATAAACTTAAATCACAGCAAGAAAGATTCTTTAGGGAATGCTTTCTGAAGCAAAAATAATGATGCACTCTTTGGGGAATTTTAAAGTTTCAGTTGCTGGAATGTTTTAAGAAATGGATGGGAAAGTGTTTTAGAAATTATAGAAGTATAATCAATCCTGCCTTGGGCAGCACAGCGATCAGTGCTGTGCAGAGTCCTCAAAGCCCCTCTGTTTTTATGGTTTTATGCAGTGGTGTGGTGAGAAGTGGTGTTTGGTCAGAGCAGCTCATCCATTTCTCCAAGACAATCTGCATTGCTCTGGAAGGATGTGAGGGTCCCATACTCCCACTATGGGAATCGCTGGTGAAGGGTTTGTTGCACTGCTCAGCACAACCAAAGTTGTTTTTGATAAAACATTTCATCTCAGACTTCCTTTGAATTCATTATTATTATATGATGAAAGCCTACTTTGTGGCTTAATTCACAGATTAGACAACACTCTGTAATGAAGCTCCTTCCACGTGTGAGTGACACTGATGTGTTTGCTGCGCTGGCGTAAATATTCATAGGGAGATTTTTTTGCATTATCCAGTCTGTGCACAGAGTATATTGTGGTCTTGAAGAGATTTCATATGGATAAACAGAGTCTGAATGCTCATGCAGTAGGAAGTGATGGTGAATAGGAAATGAAAACAATTCCACTTTCTTTGGTTTCGTAGAAAATACTTTTTCTGTATTGTTCTAGATGATTTGAGGGCCTTGGTTAAGGTTTATTTAGTCTTTAATTAAGTGACCAACTACAAACATAAGACAAAAATCTTTCTGTTGTTTCACAGAGAATTCATTCATTGATAAAACTGACAAAATAGATTAAATTAAAGGCAGCTACTAAGTTTTTGAATTGTACAGGGAGGCATTCAAGGCAGGGTGAGATGGAACTCCTAAGGCATGGTCATTACATACTATAGGAACAGTATAGGCTTTAGGTTGCATTATGGCCAGTCTAGACCTTTCAGTCATTTGCTGTTTCTGTGCAGGAGGTCATTGTGCCTGCATGTGAACTGAGGTTAAGGATGTGTGCAGTCCAGATTGTGATTCAAAATAATCCTAAGGAGTGAAAATCAAAACTTTCCGTCTCCGTAGACTCTGATTTAAACCTCTCATGTTTAGGTGCATCAGGGAATTTTGGGTGACATAATGTAGTTAGTTTTGGTTTGGTTTGTTGTTGTTTTGGTTTTTTTTTCCTTTTTCCTGCTAATTATTTATCTTGCTGCTTATATGAGAAAAAAACACTCTTGTGCATGTTATGTGCCCTGTGGACCAAATGTCATATGTTGAACTCCCCTTGGTTGTATGACTCCTTCCCCTGGCTGAGATGGTTTGATCATTTCACAGGTTGCTTAGTTTAGATAGACTTAAGAACAGTGATATTAGGGGAAAAACCCCAATAACAAAGCAACGGTGGTTAGCCTTTATGAACAGCAAATGTTCAGTAATATTCTGATTCTATAAGATGATGTGCTGCTGAGTTCTTTGATCTCCTTGTTTTCTTAATTGCACTTTTCTATTTCTGTAAAGGGCTTTCACAGGCAGAAACTTCCATAGGAAGTTCATTTTCTTTAGCCATCCTCAAAGGCTCTTTTGTCAATTTATTCTCACAATAACAAGATATGCACATGCAGTTAATCAATGCAGGTTAACTTTGTAATGGGGAAGGCATTCTACATTTTTGGCATCAGTCTGTGTCTTTTCTCAATTATAAAGTCTCTCACAGGGCTAAGCATTTGTCTGGTAGGTGTGTGTATCAGCCACAACTTAATATTCAAAGGTCAAAATGCAAAGATCTGGCCAGTGTGATGGCATCTTTGCTCTTTAATAATCAGATGGGATGTCTGTGATGTCTTGAAGCGCTTCTTCTAGGTGGCAGTGTACCACTGCAGCAGTTAATTGCCTGTTAGCTTCTTGGATCAATGTAAAAGAGAGATGTGAAGATTTTTCCTAAGTCTATTTTCTTTTTTCCTCCCAACACAGCTCTATTTGAGCACTTTCCTCTGATTTATCCAAGAATAACCTGAGTATGTGAGAGGAAACTTCACTACTCAATTTAAGTAGCTGCCTAGGAGGTTTTTTTTTTCTGAGAGGTTGGTGAAGGAAGAGGGGAAATTTTGCCTTCTCTACACCAGAGGTTGATGGTTATTCACTGCACAGGATCACTGAGAAGAGGGTTCTGTCTTTTCTCAGTTGCCCAGACGTGCCTTGGTGCTGTGCCTCCAGTGGGGTCAGCCCTTCTATATTATTCTCAAGCTTTTTCCCATGGGGAGCTGAATGTATTCTGCAAATGTTTCAGATCTAATAGAACCTATACAGGCCTCCTTTCCTGTCCACTCATTACTACTTTTTTCTTGATTCCTGTCTGCTTTCCCTCGTATATCCAATGGCTCTGTGTGCAGCTACATTTGTTTACAGCTGAGATGAGCAAGCTTACTTGCTGGACTTTTAGGACAGGCTTTCCTAAACCATGCCTGACTTAATGGCCATTAAGGAGGTTCTGTTTTAATGCTCAGCCACATGCTATAGCAATAATTTTTATGGATGCAAATCTCTGCCACTGTGGGGACAGCATGCGGCTATGTCCGCTGCTTGTGTCTGGGGATGTGTTGCATCCATTTTGGGTAGATACTGTAGAATCATAAAATGTCTTGGGTTGGAAGAGACCATTAAAGGTCAACTTGTCCAACTCTCTGCCATTGGCAGGGATATCTTCAACTAGATCAGGTTGCTCAGAGCACCATCCAACCTGACCTTGAATGTTTCCAGGGATAGGGTCAAATCAGATCTGCATAATGTCCAGATAAAAAACAACTGTAGCCCTTCCCTTGTCCACTGACGTAGTCACGCCATCATAGAAGATCACTGGATTGGTCAGGCAGGACTTGCCTTTGGGGAAGCTGTGTTGGTTCTCCCCAGTTTTCTCCCTGTTCTCCTCAGGCCTTAGCACAGCTTCTAGGAGGATCTGTTCCATGATCTTCCCAGGCACAGAGGTGAGGCTGACAGATCAGTAGTTCCCAGGGTCCTCCTTTCTACCCTTTTTAAAAATATGTGCAATTCCTTTTTGCCAGTCACCAGGGACTTCACCTGATGGCTGGGACTTCCAATATGATAAGTGGCTTGGCAGCTACATCAGCCAATTCCCTCAGAAGTCTGGAATGCATCTCATCAGGTCCCATAGACCTGTTCAGGTTTGCCAGGTGTCAGAAATCTGCATAGTGTATGTAGGTCATGAAGCTGAGTTATACCTCCCTGAGAATCTGAGAACTGTGGGATCCCAACATTTAACAACTGTCATCTCTTTGAATTCTTTTCTTCATGTGAACCTGAATCTTGAAATAAAAAAGAAGTTAAAAAAATAATGAAAGCAGTAAAAAACCTGTCCTGGCCTTCGTCTCTTTAAAGATTTTCTTCTGTCAAAGTCAGTAACCAGGAGACTGAGAACAGCAATACTTCACACATCAACTTTCACCCTGTTGGGGTTTTTTGGCCACAGTCACATCATATCATCCAGTGTAAATGCCAATACTGGTTTGGGAGAGTCCCAGTAGCTCCCAGCTGTTCTACCTCCTTGGAGAAGGAGGAGCTCTGAAGCACAAGAAATGCAGCACTGGGATTTGCTAATCGGGGGATTTATTTCACCACTTCAGCATTATGGGAGGAAAAGTAATCATTGCCTCACAATGCATTTTTCATTTTCCCCTCTTCACTGGCTGCCAGGGTGTTATGACACACCAAATACTGGTCAATATTGCAATAATCATTCTTACCAGGATGCCTTTGAATGCCTTTCCATCCTGGAGACCATAGATTTCCAAATACCTATGATTTAGGGGAGCAGGCGGAATTTAAAATGAATCCAGTATATTTGCAAGGATGTGCTGTGCTCATAAAAATAAAGTAACTTTTGGTTATCTTATCACTGTGAAACTGATCAAGTACTTTCAGCAAAAGACTCCAGACACATCAATGTATCCATGTGAAAGCTTTTGAAAAATTAAGGCTGATGTGTTGACAGCTGTAATACCACTAGCTTTTAATCCTTGGTTTCTTTTTTCATTATTAGGGATTCCAGGACATGGGTAGGAGAAGATTAGGTTTATCCACTAACAATATAAAATCCTGTAATCCCTTGAAAGTTTAAAATCTTCCTTGGGCTGGAGAAGGAACACTTTATCAATATGTACAGCTATGGCCTCTTTAAAGGATAAAAAGCACATCTCCTAGCTTAGGGGAAGAAGAATCATTTTATATTGGCCTAAGGAATTTCAGTTTAGAACCTGAGCTTCAATTCATGAGAAAAGCTTGGGCAAAGTTACTGGGTTTTGTTAATTTTTTTTTCTCACCATTAGGTGTTATTTTTGATTCAGGGAAATAAATGGGTTTTTTTCTCATAAATTGCTTCCCATCTGTAGCTTTCTAGGAGCTTTACAAGGGTCAATAAATAGCATGTAACTCTTCTGCCAGATGTTGACTGGCTGTAGTGAGAGCCTCTGGAGGACATTACTAAACAAGAACCACAAAGATACAAGCACTATCCAGAAAACTGGGAAGTTGAATTTAGTTGTCTCGGTGTTATCTAAGTGATTCTTTCTCGTTCACAAGAGTTAATAAAATGAACTTCTTTTGGAGTGCTGGAAACATGAGAACATGTCATGAAGAGTTGTCACAAGACAAACACCCACCCCCAAGAGCTGGTAAGCTGGTTGTCAGCTGGCTCTTTCTCCTGCAGTTATGGCAAACTCACAGATTGTCTCTGAGGGGGCTGTTGAGTTTCTGTGACCTTTAAAAGGCTGGTGAGGGAGGTGGGACCAGACCTCGAATCAGCTGGAGCATGGAGGCAGAGCTAACCCGTGTTCCTGCTCAGAGTGGAGCTCAAATCAGCAGGACTGTCAGGTCTCTAAAATGGTGTTTCATGAGAGATGTGCTGTAATGAACCTCAGACTGGCTGAGCCAGAGGGAAATAAAAGCTTCTTAAACGGCTTTCCTCCTACCTTCTCTCAGTGAGAGTCCTGTCCTCTGACATTTTGGGGTGATGTCCCACTTTCTATCCTAAGCAGGAAGCCTTTTGATGTCTGCCTGCACCACAGCAAACTCTCCAAGGACCCTTATGAGTCTCTAGGGGAAGTATCTTTCTTTTGATCCCTTCAGCTTTGGACATTTCTGCTCTTTCAGGTACATTCTTACCCTGGGCTAATTTACTGTATTCCCCTCCCCTTTTCCACCTGAGCTGCTCTGTGCTCTGTAAGACCTCACAGCAGTTCTACATGCTGGATTTCAACCTGGGAAGACACACTACATCTTCCTCTCCCACTCCTTTCCAAAGGGACAGTAGTCACTTAAAGGTGACCAAGCACCTCTCAGTAAACAGACACATCTGTTTTTAACAGAGCATGCAATACTGAAACTCTAAAAGGCAAATACCCAAGTAAAAGGCACAGCACACATCCCAGGAGGCCTCTCCATACTTTCTGATCCTGGTATTTGTCATTAACCACTGTCCCTTGTTGCCTCTCACCATCTTTCCCATCAGCCTACATCAGATGAGTTTGTTGCTGACTGCCCCGGTTCCTGCTGGCTGTGCACCCTCACAGCTGCTCCCACCCACTGCAGTCGGTGCTGGATTCCCCAGACTGTTTTCTCTATCAGCTGCTTCAATCCTATTCCCTGCACAGCTCTGTCCTTCACCACGAGGGCAGGAGGCACGAGGGCTCCTGCCTTCCCACGGCTGTGCGTGATCCACAGCTTGGGCAGCCCCTGAAGATAGCTAAGTCCTTGCAGAAAGGTGCAGTGTTCAGCAGCAAATGTTCAGATGTTTTATCCCAAGGCAGAGGCTTTTTGTATGGAGCCTCTCTGATAAATCCTGGGGTCTTTGCCACAGTTTATTTCTCACAAAGTTGCAAGTTGCAGCATTAAATCCGACTCCTTCCCCTGAAGTGCATCTGACACTATTGAGGCTTTGTGCTCTGCACAATGTGATTACAACTGAAATCATTCCTTCAAATTCTCAGTTTAGATGTTTCTAATATGAAAGGCTCAAAATATGGTATATAAATACATAAGTAATATGCTCCTGTTGGTACCATTCTCTTTCGTTTCTGCTAAAGGCCCCAAAAGTTGTCCTATCCATATTTTCCACCCTTTGGACTTGCTTTTCCTACTAACATATTTACTCTGCTTTAAAAGAGTCAAAGTCGTTTGTCCAGTGAACATAGTCAGTTAACACAAGAGATATCAAATCTTACGACTTTTCAACCTGTCTTTTTAGCTGAAATACTTGGAGGCAGATCTCAAAAGCATTCATCAGTTTAATCTGTATAGTGGAAGAATGTAACCAGCAGCCAGTGCTGCTGGGACCCGACAGCCAGGCGGTATAAAACAGGAATGGCCGGCCATCTGAGAGCAAAATCCATCCTTCCTGCAGCACAGCCCCATAACGTGTGCTCAAAGCTGGCTGAGTTCCCTTGTCTGCCTGCTCCTCTTGATCCAACCCTTATTCTTTATGCAAACGCGTTTGTCAGGTGAATGTAGTGAAAACGCTCTGATAACCTCATTTAGATATATTTTGCTATCTGTTTGCTTTATTAAAGTTATCCTTCGTGCTCTATAACCAAGAGCTGACCCTATTCACGCAATGGAGAATGCTAAGTGAATTAACTGAATGCTAATGGAGAATCCAGATTTGATGCGTATTTCCATTTTTTTTATTCCAAGTATATAAAGCTTGATTAGCGAAGAAATAAACTTAAGAATTCTTTGCCTTTTAAAATGTGGTTTCATTTTTAAAATATAATTTTATTTATCAGTGTTTGAAATGGATTTCCATATTAAAATGATCAAGCCCAAAGGAGAGTTGTATATTTTCTTAGCTTAGCCAATTACACTTATTAGTAAAACAGTCATTGGGGCAGGAGAGCCAAGGATATGTAATTCCCTCCATGGAACAATTCCTCTCTTGATTACTTACAAAGTTTAAACTTAGATTTTTCAGGAAAGCAAGTCAGTCTTAATGCCTAGAGAAGGCTTCTAGAATAGAGGGATTAAAGTATTTACTTCAAACTTACACTCACTGCAGCAATAAATTTATGTGCACATCAAAACTTAATTCTCCTTATTCTCTTGGATAAGCATATGGTTACTTTGCTAAAACAATGTCTTAGACCCTGAACTTGCCACTGCATTGTGAGAATTTAAAGGTTTTTTTCATTGTAACTTTCTGAGAAATTAAGGCTTTGGAGAGAAAAAAGGCTTCTGAAATCCTTTATACCTGGACACCTACAAATATAAGTGACATGTGTATACTTCTCGGCCTAAGGACATTCTAAAAGCCTTACAGATTCTGTTGTATTTTTGTGTGTATGTATTTATCATCAAAGGAGCAGTAGCTACAGACTGAGGGCTCAGAGAAAATTCAATGTCAGCTTACAAAGAAGTGATAGAATTTGGTTTGGAATCTGGGCATTTTGACTTGCATCAGTATTCATTATGTTCATAAACAAAAGACTGTATGTTTTGTTTTCACGTCAGAGAAAACAATTATTTTATGGATTGAAACTTAAATAGAAAAGTTTTCTCGTGCCCTAAAACAAATGGTTGGATCTGTCCTTAGAAGTCAGTAACTTATTTTTTTTTTAAGCCTGTATGATTTTTGAGACATTTGAAAATATTATCCCAAGAAATACCCATTGGAGTCAATGGGAGTCTTTCCAATAACTGCAGTGGGCATTGAAACAATTTCATTTGATTCTCTTTATTTTTCAGGCCACTGCTTCTCTTTTTTAATATAGTGAATGAATGCTTCTCAGTTTCTCTGTAATAATGACCCAAGCCTTCAAATGCTTATTTACATCTGTCCCTTCAGCCACGTGAACAGCTGTGCTGAGCTCTGGAAGTTATCTGCGTGCATTGACATCAGTGCATGCTCCTTCATTTGTGAGGGACTGGAACCATAAATACGTAAGTCCATCAGGAGAAAGTCATTTAGCAACTCCATTGCTTAGTTTTCTCCTCTGAGATATAGTGCTAGTAGCCAGTTCAGAAGAAAACTTCTCAGGTAATGACTAGGGAGAAAGGAAAATCACACTGCACATTTAAATAATGTTCCCCGGTAGAACTATCCCAAGAATCTTCTTAATGTGTTTGGATCAAACCTGAAGCTTCAGTGTGACCCTCCTGAACCCTTTTCCCTGTAAGGCCCTGCTACTCATATATCTAAAGCTTTGTAAATTTTCTGTGGTTTTACTGCATGTGTTTGGAAAGAATAAACTCTAAATACACTGCAATTGCCTTGAAGTAACACTGTGAATTTAAAAATAGATATCTATAGCTATCCCTTCAGGTTTTTTGAATCCTCAGACATTAGCAATCTTGGTGAGACTGACACACATACTTCATCTTTGCTTTTCTGGGTATGGATATAATACAATTTATTCTTATGTACTGCCCTTCACAGAAAAAATCATCACCCGAAGAATGGCTTGGGTCTTAGCAGGACTGTGCTACTGAAGATATCTCTAAATATATTGTCCTCTCAAAATCAGTCTTTTCTTCAGTTCTGTTTCTCCTAGTCTGGAAAATAATTGGGGTTGTGCCACTGATTCTGGCTTTAGAATAAAAACCTCAATAAAAAAATGTTGCAATTTCTGTGGACTAATGATGTCTTTCTCCATCTTTGTCATTGGAAGTGATATTTTAAACCATAGTGCCAAAAATGCTAGGGCTTGTGTACTGTTTAAAGTTCTGGCAAACAGGTATTTCCTTGTTTTCAGCTGAAGAGGAAACCCTCACTTATTTCCACTTCTTAATTTCTTGTTTCTCAGCATGGCATGCATAATATTATTTTGATAGAGATAACGTGTGATATATGTGTGCATGTGTATAGACACACACACATGCAGATGCTCACGTGTGCATAACCCTTCTATATCACAGTTTCCTCTGAAAGCTTCATGTCTCCTCTCAAATTTCCCGTGTTGTAAAACTCACTCATTTTTCCTCTGCTTCTTTTGTGCAGGGAAACACTTGGTATTTCTTTGCACACTGCTATACTGGTGTGCTGGGAGGGCAGTAACAACAGCAGCCACCAGGGCTGTAGTGCACAGACTTCTGCGCCAGCTGCCACTTCACCACGTTCAGCAATCATGATTCAAGTCCCAGAAGAAAAATCAGAATGATTTAAATATCATTGCACTGCAGATTTGTGCATGTCTTGCCTTTTCCGTTTCCTAATTGATGCATTTGTGAATCTCTTGCATTCCCTGTTTCTTGTGGTGTTCGGTGTCATGTTTATGTAGCTTCTTGCAACCAAGAGACTTGGCAAAATCCTTTCACCAGCCACTATTGCTGATGGCTGAGGTTATGTTGTACTGATTCCCAGCAGTGGAACCATGATGCAAGCACTGCCTACCTTGAACTGAGAGCACTGCCTGCCTTCCCTCCTGGCACCTGCCTTGTGATGTCCTGTGATGGCCTGCCCCAGTTCAGCCAAGAACACAAGGATATGCTTCATTTTGTTGTAGCTCTGTTTCAGTGTTCTCTCATTCAGGCAATTACTGCTACCACTGAAAGACTTGAGTGCAGTTTGGTAGCATATACATTTTCTGGGCATTTTCCAAATATAGGTGAAAAGGCTCTGTACGGCCTGCAAAAATTTAAGTCATAAGGCCAAGATTCACAGTTTTCATGGAATATCAAAGAATATTCTTGTCTTAGCTCAGTAGGAAGAAGGCAGTGAGATGTGTTTTAATTATCTTGCCTTTTTGTAGTTTATCCTAAGCAAATGTTTGAGCATCTGAGACATTTCTATTTTTGGTGAGCAATAATGTTAGTCTTTTTTGCTTCATTTGCTTTTCATGTGAGATTCTTGCTAGGCAAGAGTAAAATATTCAGGTCTCATTTACATTGAAAATTACTCTCTCACAGTTTAGGGGAAAAGATAGAGTTGTTTTTTTTCTGACAGGTGTTCTTTTGTTGATGATAGTACATGCAGCCATAAAGTGATGTTCTATAAGGCTTTAATGCTTTTCGTAAGTGCATCACTGGTCTTTAAAGACTGTAAATGTTAAAGACCTCTTCCCCAGAAGAAAAAAAATGAGGCTCTGTCTTTGGGGAAGAAAATGACCTGTGATAGCAGAGTACTTTGATTGTGCAAGTTCAAATCCTTGACAGATTCAATCATATGAGAAATGTGAGAAGCAGCTATAGGTGAATTTTGTAATCTTTTCAGGATGAGCATCTAAAAATTCAGATGATTATCTGCTCCCTCTTGGCCTCTAAGTTTCATAAAAGAAAACTTTAACTGGTATCACCTCAGCTAGTAATGCAAGAAAAATAGGGTTTTATGTACTTTCTGAAGAGATTTTAATGACTGACTGTGGCCAAAATAATATTTTAAATCTTGAGCTGTTTCAGATCTGAGGGATGTTTGGTTTGAGCAGCTTAAATTTTGAGTTTGTCACATTTATATGTTTCTTCAGAATGATAGATGTTCACATAATTTTTGTTATTCTTAAAATGCCATCCTGCCATGTAGAATTTTTTTCTTCAACAGAATTTCCAAAAGTGACAATTCTACAGAACAAACATAGGAAAACTTTCAGTGATTAGAATGCTTTGCAGTATTTTTAGGTGTTTTTCCAATCATTACAGAATGTTTCACAGGTTCTGGAGTCCTCAAGCATGTAGTTTCCTGGTTGTCAGATCTAGATACCAAGAATCAGCAAGCAGGAGAGAAAAAGTGCTAAGACAAGTTGAAGAAGAATTGCAATGCACAGAGCTCTTTGGGAAGTTCATAAACTCTGGAGAACCTTGACTGGCACGTAGATTGATTTTATGAGTGGGAGAGGTTTGATACTGAGTAACAGAGAAAATGCCAGGGAGATCTTTGACAAATGCAAATCCTTTGGGACTGGAAAACAGGAGAGGAGATAGATCACAAAGTACTGTCTTTATTTGTACTTTAAGACTGTGAACTTTTGTCCCTACCTATTGATTGCATTGCTTTAAGTTCCCCTGTTGTGCTTCCATCAGCGGCTCACATCTTCCTGTATTATCCTGCTTGTCACATAAATTGTTTGATATCTTCTTGTACTTTTGTCATAAAAGCTGCTATGAGCTGGACTGGACACGTGTAGTGATCTTGCCAAGCTGTCTGCATTTGACAAGGCTGACTCATGACAAGCTCACTTGATTTGGTCCCTGTGCAACACTACAGGAATGCGGTCTGGAGAAATTTAGTGGATCTTAAAATGCTTGAATAGAGGTGATAAGCAGACAGTTGGATCTGGATCCATAAGCTATAAACTAACAAGCTTAATTAGCTTCATAAAACTATCACCTCTGTCTGTTGAAAAGTGAAGCTGATAGGTGGTACTGAAATTAAGAATGGCTAATGATGATGATGAAAAAAAATTACAGACTCACCCAATGCCTAAAGCTTTGCTATGGTGTGAACTGTTTTGTCCTTGCACATGAAAGTCTTACAGCCCAAACTACAGCCTTTTTTATGATCTTATCTACAACATATTGTTTTTGAAAGAGAAATCATGTTGAAATGGGTCTTATCAGCTACTACCAGGCTCTACTAACTTCCTTCATGTCTGTTTAAAAACCAAAACAGCAAAAGCTGTATTAACTTCGAAGGAAATGGGGCTTCTCTCCTATAAATCAACTAAAGGGTGGGATGAGGGGCACTTCCAGTAACTTGTAACACTACTTCCTGTTCAGCTATAAATGTCCTGTCCTTTGTACTGTCAGTGCTCTTCAGAAGCAAAGGACATGTGTGGGGTATGAAATCAGATTGCTCACATGTGCTATGGAACCAGGGCATTTGTCTTACTTCACCTAGTCCTTACAGTTTCACTCTGTGATCTGTAATGCCTCTTAACTTACTGACTAGATCTGCATCTTTATCCCTGGATAATGTTAAGTTCACTGCATACTTCTATCTTCAGTTCTCCTCTGTATGTTGTTTGAAACATTTCCATATTCTGTTGCTACCTAATATATACTAAGAAGTTATTAATGATCAGCTAATTACGGAAAATTGCTGGGGTTTTATGCATTATGTATTTTATGATGTTTGTGTTCTATTACTTCCCCTCTCCAGCTACTTTCCCCTCCTACTACTGAGGAAAGTGATGCAGCCACTGCTCTAAGCCCGGGGGGGAGCACTGCAGAGGACTTAAGCAGCTGCAAAATGGAGTGGCACCAGCAATGCTCAGGCAGTTTTTCTATAAATGGGTGACAGGCACTTGATAGATAACGGGTGTTTAGATAAAATCCTAGAAGGAACACTGATAGCTAGCACAGGGTGGTACTAAGGCAATAAAAAGGACCTGGGTGAATCTCACTGTTGGTTTCCACTACTTTTATAACAGACCACGAAATGAAGGTTGCCTGTGCGAAGATTTTACTTATATAAATGCCTTTTTCCACAGTTTGTTCCTATTTTAGTGTCCGGTTTAGAAGGATGAAGTGACATCTATTTAGGGTCTGATTTCAGGATGTACTGGGCTTGAACACTAATACTTACTCTTTTCCTGCCTTGCTTGACTGTTATTGAGACCTAACTGCTGGCCCTTGAGATACTGATATATTTAATTGGAATGTGAAATATGACAGAAGCTCATTTTTTAGGCTTTAATCTTGGGGAGTTTCCAGTGTGTACACAGACACAGTTGTAACTCTCAGTAGTTCCAGAGGCCTAACAGATTCTAAGATCATTAACATTATGTTCTTTATGGCACAGGGCTTGACCATAAATTATGTTGGTGTGAGCTTGAATAGAACTTTATGAGCTGAATTCTGCTGAGGCCCTCAATCCTTGTGCTGTTACAGTTGTAAGCAAGGATGCAGGAACTAATTAAAAGGAGAAATTCCAACAGTAGTGCAATTTGTCAATAGAACCTGGTAGTTCAGTAGAATTAAAGCTCCCTCAAATTACTTTTTACTCTAATCTGTTCTATGCCAGTTGAACTTTTTTTATATAATGTGTTTTTATTTCTGCTTAATTTTGTTTGTTTGTTTGTTAAATGTTTTGAGTCACATGGCTTTCTAGTGATACTATGCATGAGTAGAAAAATTTAGGCTCCTAATTGCTCTTTGAAAATTAGATCATTCCTAGTCATATTTAGTATTATTATTATTTTTTACTTCAGGATGGAGTCTAGTGCAGATTTTTTTTCATAGGAGGTAAGGATTAGTGCCTCCTTATCAGCGTTGCCCATGTCCTTGCTCTGGGTACTTTAGTGTAACTGCTAGAAGGTGCTTCTCAAAGACTGAGCTCTGGAGCTATAAAATCAATCTTCCAAAGGCTAAGGAAAGTTGAAATGCCACTTCCTACATGGAGTTTTAGGAGTTAGACTCTGCATTTACCTCGACCCAGACCACCCATTCTGATGCCTAGTTGAGAAAGTTTCAAAATCAATTTAAAATCTTTTCTGTATGGATTTCCTATCCTTCCAATCTCTTTTTCATTATTATTATTACTGAATTGCCATGACCAGAGGAGTATTTGTGAAAATCTTTGATTTATTAGCTGCAGTGATGGCAGTTCTTCCTTCCTCTGCTGTACCAGCACCAAATGGGATGCAGAACTCCACGTTTTGCCAGATGCATTAGGCTGTTGTCTGTCAGATAATTCCTTAGATCCACAGAACTAGCAACACTCTGCAAGGCCAAATTAGATTTACGTGAAATGGTAGCTGAGCCAGCAGCACTGTGAACCTCTAAGTGACTATGTTAATTGGGAACCAAAACATAAAGAGAAGCATCTCTGCAAGGAGAATACTGGCATGCTAACTCCATCTGTGGCAAATCAAATTAAGAGAAATCCCATTATCTTCCTTGGGATTCTGCTTTCTACTGACAACACGTTTCAGTGCTACTGCAGGTCAGTTACTGCAGAGATATTTCATTACTCTAACATGTTCTCTTAGAATAATGCATAGAGACATAAAAACTAAACCAAGCTCCTGTGAATGATGCTAAGAACCTTATTTAAAGTTAAAAAAATGGTTTACCTTTTTTTCCTCTCTGTATTGCTCAGCTAAGATGACACAGACATCAAAGCACATGGTATGTTCAAAATTTTGATGCTGCATCTAAACTCCTCTGTTGACATCCTGTTGTCAAGCTAATGCCAGTGAGCTCTTTCTTTTTTCTTGTTCTGGGGCTTGTTTTTATCAGTTTATAAACGTGCTCATTTGAGCCAAGTACATTCAGCCATCTATGCATCTCTTCTTTCATAATCTTTCATGATATTCTGCAAAGAGTAAAGAAACCATTAAATTTTCAGTTCTATAAGTGAGATAAAAGCCTGAGAGTGAAGGACATGCACACAAATAGAAGCACATGTAAAAGTTTCTTATGTACAATTATCCTGGGGTTAGGGGAAAATAAAAGCAAACAGAAACGTGTATTTATGCCTTTGCACCTCTGTTAAACTGGGAAATTGTTTTCAGTTTGGTGGACAAGATCTGGCAATGTAGTTGCATATTTCACTAGTATTTGGCACTGAATTTTCCCACTAGGGAATAAGAGAATGATTAGATTTTCAGTATGTAGTATTGATATTTTAAACATTAAAGATAATGTATTTTTTTAACATTAAATGCATTAGAAGCAAAATATCCTCACAGGGACATAAGCTCAGATATCAAGTACTTTGTCTCACCAAACTTTAATTAGGAAAACCTGAAAATAATCCAGGTACTTTTTTAAAACTCCTTTCCCCTTTTGGTTAGAGCTTTATGAATGAAAATGACTCTGATATAGCACTTGCATTTTTACATAAAAATAATTAAGGAGTCTAGTAAACCATCTTTCAGATGTTCTAAGTTTGCAAATTGCTGGGGATATTTTCTTCCACAGAAGTTCAACTGAGCTAATGACATGAACTTTAGCAGTTCCCCTCTGCTCTGATCCAGATCTTAGATTGTATTCACGTGGCTATCCTTGGCTTTTACTTCTTTTACTTTTGATTTAAAGGTGGAAAATTGTAATCATTTTAGAAGAGGAATATATTTATACATAAGAAAGCAGACCTTTTCCACCTTCCTGGTATGGGCTGTGTACTGAACCAGTGAACAGGGTATTCTGTTTTGGTTCTGGCACTTCGGCCCCAGTGTGGAGTCACAATTTGAAAAAATCTGTCATTAAGATTCTCCAGAGATCATAAGTGTTATTATATTTATTTATCTTTATTTACAAGGACTATTTCATTTTGACAAAAATACCAGATTGAGAGCACTAAAACCCACAACACCTGAACAAAGCCCCAGACTTCTGGTGCCACTTTAAAGTCTGATTCTGAGGGATTAACTGTTAAGAACAAGGAGATGTAATAGTCAGGAGTGTTTGCCAGCTGCTGCTATGCAGCCTTCTCTTAGATACACTGCTGTGCTGAGTTCTGCACAGTGCAGCACATGACACCATTGGAGCTCTTTTCTTGTGTTGACTGGGTTTGTCGTTTAGTTCCTATGTCCATTTGGTATTTGACTTTTGCTTAGACTGCTAATGATGAATAAAAATTGCTGTTACCAGCTGTTCTGATTATAGCAATTTACCATCACCAATCTAAAAATGAAAAAGTGATCAATACGTGCTGCACCTCTCCCACACAGGCTTTGCCAGGGCAGTAGAAGGATGTTCTGCCCCTCTGCATTCATTCTGCAGTGATGTGTGAAGGTCCCACTCTCAGGGCAGATGTGCAGTGCAGCCAAGGGGAATACTACTACCATACAATCAGGGAATACCAGGTTGGAAGGGGACTTCAACCTTTTCTGGCTCAACCTTTTCTGGCAAAAACACCAGTCTAGGCATGATGACCTGTTCAGCTGGATGTTAAAAGTATCCACTGTTGGGCAATCTACCTCTTCCCTGGGGAAATTATTCCAGTGGCTGATGGTCCTAATTGTGAAAAACGCTCCTCTTGTGTCCAACCATAATCTCCCCAGGACTAACTAGTACCCATTGCCCTGATTGCTTTGATAAGAAATACCCAAGCAATGTGCTTTTGTGTCACAGAGCGTGGAACCCACCCTTTGCAGAAACAGGAACACAGGTTTTGGTTGTGGGCACCAACCGTATGCTGCAGAGAGTGGTTCTCTTAGTTGTTTTCTGACTTTTAGGTGAGTATCCTCTGGTCCTGGAAATTTGTTACCGTTCAGGTTTGGATTGGTTTTTTTTGTTTGTTTTGGTTTTGTTTGTTTGTCTGTTTGGTTTTGTTTGGGCTTTTGTTTGTTTGTTTTGGTTGCTTGGGGATTTTTTTCCCCTCCTGTAAAGCCTTTATTATTGAAACATTGTCTCAGACTTGCCTTATCCTGGTGTGGGAATATTCCTATGTTGTCATCAATGAACACAGGTGCAAAAAGTAGGCTTTCTTTGGGAATAGTAGGATGCCCTTTTTCTGCCTTGATTTCTGTGTTGATCACAGCAACTCTCTGGCATCCTTCTTCCTTCCATTGTATTAAAAAAAACTTTTATTGCTAATGATTGAGTCTGCAATAAATTATTCCCCAAAATATCTCACCTGCTTTAACTTCCAAGAATTTAGGCTTTTTTTGGTATGCATTTACATATGATTTTTACTTATTTGGATGAATGTTCTTTTACTGCTAATAATGCCCCTTACTCAGCTATTAAAATCTCTGAGACTCTGATACCTTTAAACAATGTCTCTGCTGTTTACAAGAATTTTACTTTCAGATATTCTCGTTAATGAGCCTTCTCTCCATTTTTGTAATTTTTAAAGAGCTGATGTGTCACTGATACAGATTTTTTTTTTCTTTCTTCTTTTGACTTTTCCATCTGCAAGGATGCTGAATATGATGGCATTTAGTTGTCGTTACAGGCTTAATTTTAATAGTTAGCTTGTGAATCATATTTTTTTCCCTGATCATGACTAAATCAAAAGCTATTCCATCAAGTCTTTCCCCTAATGGATCAGGTTCTTCCTGTCATCAGTACCCCAAGCCCTCTAGACAGATGATGTCTTCTGTGAACCTTGTTTGTTCTTTGTGGAATGTTTGGGGGAAAAAAGGCAAAGTCTTTTGGATGGGATGTTTCAAAAGAACATTCTCAATCTGTGTGTACTGAAGGTTGACTAAGACCTATCCTTATCTCAAAAGCCCAGCTAAAAATACATCTAAGCACAGCATGCTTGTATTATTCATGTCCCAAGTCATCTTGCAGTAACCAAGATGCAAACAACCAGCACCCTCCCCATCACAGAGCCTCGGCTGGACCCCAGTCACTCACACTGCAGCAAGGTCCTGCAGTGAAGCTGGGGAATGCACCTCTCTGCAGAGCCTGGGGAAGGCTCTCTTGGGGGATATAATCCCTGATTTGCATAGCCAGGGTTCTGACTTTGCCATGAGCTCTTGGTGCACGAGTGTTCACTGGCCATACAGTCTTCTGAACTGGAGCACAGGAGTGTCCTCCTCAAAGTACCAAGGGACAAAGGAGATGGGAACCAGAAAGGGGAATATATTTAAAACAGATCTGTAATGCTTGCTTACATCAGATAATGTGCAGTCTCGGGAATCATTACTGTAAGTACTAGGAATTCTATTGAACATAAGGTATGTGTATATATATGCAGATTCAGGACAACCACCCAGGTACCTGCAGGAAACGCAGTTTCCCAAGACCAGCCATGAGTAGTTTGTAAGTGGCAGGTGTCATAACCTTTGCATATCTGAACTATGTAAAGGTTAATTATATTCCACTCCAGTAAAACTATGGTTACATTCAGGGGACTTCATGCTTAATGCTGCTCTTTAACTGATGTGCCACTGTAGGGAAGAATTATGTGAATGCAGAGCTGAGATTATTCACATCAATTGCAATAAGTTATTATACTTAGAAAGCAGAGATAGGAAACATACTTGTTTTAAATTATTATGACTATAGTACTTTCTGGCTTGCAAATATTTCAATAAATGATCTTTATTTTCTGATAGTGCATTTGTTATTTTTTAATATTTTCTTGCTTGTCTGGACAGATAATTCTCAGCCTATGAGTTGTGATCAGTAAACTTTGACTGTTTCTTATTGGCTATTCATCTTTTGAAATGTTATTTTTACAGACGACTTAGAAGAATGGAAATTTCCAATAATTATTGAATGAAGCATTTGAAACAAGATTTTTTGTGGGCATAGCCAGATTATGATGTGTACCCAGAGTTATTTCAATGACTTTAAAAATTAACTTCTCCAGTTCTTTTTTAGTCCCTTTAGGAACTGGAAGGTGGTCTAAGGTCTCCCTGGAGCCTTCTCTTTTCCAGGCTGAACAACCCTCAGCCTGTGTCCATAGGAGAGGTGCTTCAGCCCTGTGAGCATCTTCATGGCCTCCGCTGGACTTGCTCCAACAGGTCCGTGTCCTTCTTATGCTGGGGGGTCCCAGAGCTGGATGCAGCACAGCAGGTGGGACCTTACCAGAGCAGAGTAGAGCAGGAGAATCCCCTCCCTCCACCTGCTGCCCACGCTGCTTTGGATGCAGCCCGGGATAGGATTGGCTTTCTGGGCTGCAGGTCATGTTGAGCCCCAAGTCTTTCTCCTCAGGGCCATTCTTAATCCATTCTCTGCCCAGCATGTATTTGTGCTTTTTGTTTATACTTTCTTTTATTGTAGCAAATGTCTTAAAAACCTACCTGTCTGAGAATATATTTTAGTGGTACAGTACAGAAAATCATGAAGGCAAAAGAGCAGCCACCTGTGGAGATAATAACCGTGATCAAAAGGAACTGTACTTATGGCTAAGGCAGGTGCTATTGTAAAGTGTACGTGTGTCTCTGCCTTCCAGAGGATGTGCTTTTCCCTTAGGAAAGATTGTCTTTTGGTCTTAGTCACTGCGTTGATAATTACCAGACATTCAGTTGTGTGATGTGAAATATCAGAGCTCGCTCCTGAGATCATGCTGCTACTACACATTCACTTGGACACTGAAATTACCACAGACTGGGTCATACCTGCTGTAAGTTTTTGTATATTGGGGAGAGATATACATGGACACTGAACAAGCAGCACTGGTTAGCAGAGGTGCAGGGCTCTGGAGCATCTTCACAGGGAGCAACTGTGTGTGACTTTGTTCATTTACAATAGTGTCTTCTACCAAAATTCCTCTCTCTGTTTTTCTAGCTGATTGGAGTTATTGTTGCTTAGGTCATTACAGAACCATTGTGAATGAGTAGGGGAGCCAGGCCCAAGCCATGTAATTGTGTGTTAGTGCTAAAGAGATTAACCCTGAGGCATTGTTAATATGCACTTAGTTACCAAACAGCTGCTGGTATTTCTGGTAACTCGATATCAAACCCTACACAAGCCATGGAGCTTGGGGGACCAGGAGCTTTCAGGACTCAGAGGTGCACCCTGGTACTTCTGTTACAGTTTTTCTGTTACTGAAACTGCTGTGGGATCTAAACTGGAACCAAAACCAGACAAGAAACCTCTAACAGGCAGAGTCTGCAGTTGCTTTCAGGGTACAAGATTTAGGCTACACTGGAGAACTGGTAAGGTAGAATAACACCAGTGTACTCTTGACCATACTGCAGTGGTTAAATAGCGCTATTTATTTTGTGTGTTGCTTCATGAGTTGTTTTTTCATTAGTCAGTAAACCTAAAGCCCTGCTGTGTTCCCTGCAGCCTTGAGTTTGCTAAGGAGCAGCAGGTGAATATGGTTTTTAAGCATCATCAATGAAATCTAATAGCAGGTTACTTGAGTTGGAGCACCCAAAGCTTATTTTGCTGGACATGAAGTGTGCCACGTCCAGCTATTTGTGTGCATATCACTGAGGGTGCTTCTGAATCAGAGAACCTTGTCAGTGCTGCAGTTAAAGGATATTTTGTTATTATGCATGAAAGTAGTATTATACCATTTTGCACAGAGAGATTCCTGTATTGCTTTGGTTTAAAACATCTTTTCTGCGATTGCTATTATACAAGAAATACTTCAAGTTTCTCCATAGTAGATATTTTTTAATTATTATTTAGATGTACATGGCTGCTAAAAATTTAACTAATTTAACTGTTAGAAAGAATTATTTCCCAGATGTTAAAGAAACTGGCTCTTCTTTGATGAGAAGGTAGTTTTTGCATGTATGTCCCTTGAAAATCATTTGGAAACTGCTGCAGGAAATCAGATTTTTTTCCTGCTGGTGTAGACTTACTGAATAGTGACTTTTACGGACCAGCTTAAACTCAGAACTTTCCCTGATTCCATGGTTGGGTTTGTTACATTTCTTGGAGGATGATGGTGGCTGCTCTGCTGCATGCCATGTCTCCAAACTTTATAGAGTTTGCCTCTCAAATTGCTTTGCAGGGCAGGGACTCCTGAAGAACAGAGAATTTGTCAGAAAGAGCAATGTTCCCCTGTCAGAAAGCTACAATGTCAAAAAATATCAAATCTTTCAAGTGTGCTTTTCAAAGACACACCAGAGATAATGAAGAGTGTGTAACAAAACTGAACAAGTTGTCAAACTGATATGAATCTTAAGAACTAAACTTCTTGCCTTAATACGGCACTTAAAATCTGCAAGGTGTACTCTGCCCTGCACTGAGGGTGCAATAGGATACAATAGTCAAACAACTTTGACTTCCACTTAGTCCAGCATCCTAGTTGCAGGAACATGTTTTGGCAGGATACCTTAGGGCATTAGAGTTTGGGGTCTCTTCCTGCCATTGTGCTGGAAACACACGTTCCTGATGATCTTTCAGAATGATTGTAAATTATGCAGTCACTATAATGCAGTGTCATCATACGACATGTCCTGTGTGAGATGCAGCTTGGATGCTATGAATCATTGCAGGTTTGTGTACAGAGTAGGCAGGTCTACAGCCAAGATGTGTTTAATTTGGTGCTCTAAATCCACAGTTCTCCCATCTAAGTTTTCGTAAACAAATTCACGTTTTTCTATAGTAGATCAAAACTCATTCGCTTTGTTTTGATTGCACACCTCTCGGTGAATCAGGTTTTTGCAGAGATGAGGAAAGGTTGAACGCAGAGAGTTGCTTCTGATTTCACAGCAATGTTAAACTGGCAAATACTCAAAGGATCCAATTCTGATCTTTGCTGCAGTGGATTTCGATTCATACAGCCTGGACTTACTCCTGCCTTTCGCTGGTGTGCATGAGAACAGGTAGAGCCTTTCTGTATCAGATGGAACTGTTGTGGTGGTTTGTGCAGTTTAAAATGGCTGAATGGCTGATGGCTCACCATTCATTTTCTGTCTCAGGCAATCCAGGATTCTGTGGCATTCCAGTCACGATATGTAACAGAACCCCAAAGACAGATTATGCAGTCACAACGATGAAAATTGATTACTAAGCACTCAATGAGTCATCTGCCTCAGGAAGTAACTACTTCAATCTATTATTGTCGATGTCCTGATGGGTCAACCAGGACGTGAAAAGGAATTTGCATTAAATTGATTTCAGTGTTTTTTCTAGAAATAACATCACTCAATCAAAGGAAACATTCAGACAGAGCTAGGGAGAACTGACTGAATTTGATTTGGGGAGGCAAAGCAGCAAGGGAGGAGCAGGCTGATTCAGATAAAAATATAAATGGGATTTAGAGCACCATAAATCTCACAGTACAGAAAGTTGGAACAATCCTTAACGATTTCTGCAATGCATATTGGGCTACACATTCTAGAAATCCTTTATTTGCTTATTGATCTGTGTGTGTACATATCTATATAAACACATCACCCAGTTATGTGAATAGTGTATTTATGCAAAGAGTGTGCTTATATATGCACTCACCAAAATAAGTGCCAGCAGGTAACATAACATATGGCCAGTTTCCAGTTGTCTCAGATGACTTTGCTGTATTGAGCTCCTATGAGAACTGGAGAGTGAAATGTTTCTCTTCAAATATTTTTTTCTTCTCAGAGCTGAAGACTTTTAGAATGAGCAGCCTGCCACTCAATAGAATTCAATAAGTGATGAATCATACCGAAATGTCACTTCCTTCTCATCAGTCTTAGTCTTAAAGCAATTCATCCTCTCTCTCTCATGCTTGTACTATGTTGTGGGTTTGCTGGCATCTTAAACTGTAGTGAGTTTCTGCTATCGTGTTATTCCCAATAGCTTTATATCTTCCTCCAAGATCATTACTTACATCATTTGAGAGTCCAATTAAAATCACACACTTTAAAGAACTTGCTTCTTGCTGGATACATGATTTGTGAATTCTTCTCTTATTGATTTTTATATGGTCAGTCTTTATGACCATTCCAATAAGTTTTACCTGAGTAATGATTTTGTGATTTGGCTTAAGAAATTACAGGAAGATCTTTAAAAAAAATGACTAGTGACTTGATTTGTTTCAGTTTTTGGCTTTCCACTATGAGGCATTTATAAAGCTGTGATAGCTGAGGGTATATACAATTAGAACTGTTTCAGAGAGTCAGGACTCTCAGAAATGTCTGAACCTGGAACCCTCAAAATTGTGGCATTTACTATCACACTGGCTCTAATAAATGAAGCTTAACTCTGAAGCAAGGGGGGAAATGACAGAGAAGATTCTTTGGAAAGGCATATGCTGATCCACTGGTGAAACTGTACAAGCAGCAGCTCAGTGTGCTGGGTACAGGATAAGCAAAATCTCTCAGAGAATGGAGGAAGGACCACAGTCACAGTTTCCTCTGGCTAATCTATAAATGTCATCTCCTTCTTTAGTGGACTTAAGCTTTATCCTGACTGATTCAGACAGGCATAAAGAAAGCAGAGAAACTGCCCTGTAAGGCAGGGGATCAGGGAGCTCCCCACTATTTCAGTGGGCAACTATTTCAGGCCAACAGCTTGAAAGACCAAATTATATCACATTTCTCATTAGAAACCTGAAGAGGTTGTGTAAAGAGTTACACAAACCATCTGTATATGTTACAAAACCAAACACCAGGGTTTTGCTCTCTGAGTCATGATGTACCTGTACTGAATATACAGCAATGTGCACTTTATTAACGAAACCTATATTACTTTAGCAGTCAGGAGCCTAAAAGGTAGCAAAAAGTGGTTGTGCTACTGTCAGAGAAACCCTCAAGACATCATATTCACTATTTTTATGAGAAACCAATACATACCCACTGGAAAAATTGTTGCCTTGATGACATGTATTTCTATTCATTAAAGAAGAAAAAGGAAAGTGTGAACTTAAATGTCTTTTCTTCTGTTCTTGCTTTATTTCACTCATCACTTGTTCTGGTAATAGAATAAATATGCTCTTCTCTTTCCCTTTCCAAATGCAGGTGCTTATGTTTCTCCTTCAGGCAGTTAATTGGTTGATATTGATGAAGATGCAACATTAATATAATCTTTATATTTTCTTCTGATTTACACATCTGTGAAATTACGATTCATTCCCAGGCATATGCAAATGATGGGGACTTGGAGTTATGTGGTTTTCACAACACTGTGACCATATCCAACAGTAATTAAGTATTTGGGGATAAGTGGAAATCAGTGTCAAGCTGCTTAAAATGTATGGTGGGCCTCTGATTACTGGGTAGCTCTGCAAAGACTGACATTGCTCCTATTAACTGCCAGAGCTGCATGACTTCATTTCCCATAAACTATGACATGTTACATGAGCTGAAGTTCCTCTCTCTAATGGTGTATCCAAATAGCCAATTCTGCAGTGTCTATTAGATATAAATAGTAGCCATTGAAGGGAGATCCTAGAGAAGGCCTTGTAATTTCATTTTGTGCTAAGTGTTTTACCAATTTGTAACTGGAGACAGTGTCTCTGGCATTGCCTTATGTTAAAAACAGCCTGGGAGCTTATGAGCCTGATCACTGTATGACATTAACAGTATAATAATCACTTCTGAAATCTTCACCTGCATGGAATACGTTTGGAAAAACATAGGAAAAGGAAATAGTAATGGTTCTTTCCTACACTGGGGAGCCCAAAAGTGCATCTAAATTAGTGTTTCAGTTTGGCTCAGAAGAGGAATCTCCTGAGGGTCCTCATTTAGAGTGCTTAGGTTTGCATTGGAGGATGGCCTTGGAGTAAACTCTGATTTCACTCCAATGAAATTGGAATGAAAAAATGTCCTAGAAATGTACCTAATTCACTCCAAATGCTGATGAGCATTAAATCCATGGGACCAGCCTAATTTAGTTCAAAGTAAATCTGAAACCCGTAGTGCAATGTTGAATCCTGGGAACAGCTGTTCCACTCCACAGAGGCACTTCTGCTGGCCTGCGGTACCTGCTCATTGAGGTGTATCACGAGCTTGAACAGAAACTTATGTCCCAGTTCAGCAAAACAATTAAGTACCTGTCTGATGGAAAGATTTTTTGATGTACAGTGGTTGCTGGTTTAGGTTCCTGGCAAGAATCAGGATGTAACAAAAGGCAAAACGAAAAATGCTTGAATTTTACCAGAGAATGATAAGGACTCAAGGCAGACAGTAATCTAAGACTGAGCACAAGCTCCAAGGTGGAACATAGGCATTGATCTGTTCCTATAAATAACATGGGTGAGAGGCCTGAAGTACCTTGAACATAATAGTAAAACTTTTAAATTATATCCCTGATCTCAAAAAAAAAAAAGGGGGGGAAGAAAAAGGTCGATGAAGCTTAATCCAAGAGGTAACATGATCAAAATGAATTTTAGGACAGCTAAGTCAGGCCACAACATTACAAGTAGCTTCAGTCTGACAGACTGAAATGCAAGTAGGTCAAGCAGGAGGATTGAGATGCAGGGAAGGGAGAGTCCTCACAGAGGTTTGGACCCGGAATTTTGATTTTCCTGCAAATATTTCCTGAGTTTAAAAAAGCTGTTAATCAAGATATAGTTTTGTTTGTGGGAGAATCTGCAGCTATTGAAATACCTCTGTAAAAGCACTGTCTTGCCTTCTTTACCCAAGAGTTCTGAAATACTATGTGAGTAAGGGCACAGAGAGGGGCAGGCAGCTCTCTGCCCTCCTCAGCCAGTGATGGTAGATGGGATAACTTCACAAAGTCAAGGAGGTGCACCTCTACCAGCAATTCCAGACTGCCTTAAGTGCATGTGGTTAAAATCAGTTACCATCTGACAAGTCTGCTCTTGAGTAAAGCCAAAGTGTAGGGACAACACAAAGGCAGCCAGCAACCTTTCTTTCCCCAAAACCACTGTGCTACACAGATACAACAGAATAGAGGCCTCAGAGTATTTTGTTTAAAGCAAACCCTTATAACTCATTTACTCTGGAATTCCTGTAAAAATTCTGTCCAGCTTGTTTTTGTGGCTCTGTAACTTAAATCAGCACCCCTGCTTGCACACTGTTATTGTGCCTGGCATGTCCGTTAATGCAATAGACTTTCTTAATGAAGAGAGCATGAAATGTGCACAGTCACAAATCTGTCAGGCAAGAATTGGTACTTCAAAATTATGTTCACTTGTATTTACGAGAATAGATTTGCCCATGTATAAGTGAAGGTTGCTAGCTGAAAATTGGACCGATAAATCATAAGAATTAATCTTTTTATTACCATTATTTTTAAAATAAGTAATTGGTTGGGAAAGTGGCTGGCTTCAAAGGAGGCAATTCTTCATTAAAAATGAGCTCTAAGGGTTTTCATGGCATATTCCTTGTGGAAAATGTTATTTCCCCCTTACGTAGACTGAAACACAACTGATAGCAACCAGAATTGTATCACATACCAACTCTGCAGTGATCCTGTCTCATTGAAGGATCGTGATTTTATTAGCAGATCTATTAGCTTCAGAGTTAAAAAAATTGAAAAACTACCAAGAGTGTTACCACTGAATGTATACAAATTGTGGCACTTAGTATTGATATGAAGAGTTTGGTGCAGTTTGAACAGTAAATTATTCAAAATAAATGAATTTATTGTTCCCTGACATAAGCAATATAATTAGAAGAGCATAACCATAACTTCGTAATGGCTGGAGTGTGAGCTGGGACAGAAACACTGATGAATTTTAAGTTATGCAATTTGAAGCCAGCAAACAGGGGTATGACTTTACATGATTCTTGAAAGAAAACCTTATTTAGGTTCTGTTATTAAGTGTGCACAGGTGCTGTCCACTGAAGTTAATAAAATCATCAGCTACTACCTGATGCCAACAAGTGCATTGCATTTGTAAGCAGGAAAAAAAGAAAAAAAGGTAGACTGGAGATATAAAAGAGAATTATACAAACTATCCCCAATTTGCCTGTCCTCTTGCTCATATAAAGGTGTGGTCAACCTTTATGCAGCACCTTATACAACCTCTAATTTAGCTAGACCCCCAAGGAAGCTGCCCTCAGGGACAAGTGAGCAGAGCAGAGCTGGCAGATCTTTGACACTTTCCATAGGGCTCTTGAGCCCCAGGTGTAGGAAATCAGGCAATGAAGGCAGGCAACCTGCATGGGTGAGTTGAGACCTGCTGGTCAAACCAAAGGGCAAGAAGGAAGTGCACAGGCAGTGGAAGCAAGGACACGTATCCTGGGAAGAGCGTAGGGACGTGGCCTGGTAGTACAGGAGTGGAGATGAATGTGATGGGAAATAAAGCATGACAAGAAGGGCTTCTACAAGTGTGTTGGACAGAAAAGGAAGGCCAAAGAAAGCAAATGCCCCCATCCTGCTGCTCCAGTGAGCAAGACTGGCAAACTGTTGACAACAAATGAGGAGAAGGTTGAGGTACTCAACAGCTTTGTTTGCCTCGCTGTTTACTGACAGTCTCTCTTCCTGCACTTTTCAAGTGGATGGACTGCAGGGCAGGGACAGGGGGAGCAATGTCCCTCCCACTGCAAGTGAAGATCAGGTTCACAACCACCTGAGGAACCTGAAATACAGAAGTCTGCGTGACCCAATGAGATGCATCCCAGAGTCCCAAGGGAACTAGCTGGATGTAGTTGCCAAGCCACTCTTCCATGATATTTGAAAAGTTATGGTGGTCAAGTGAAGTCTGTGGTGATTGGAAAAAGGGAAACATTGCGCCTCTTTTTATAAAGGGTAAAAAGGAGCACCCTGGGCACTACTGACCTCTGTGTTTGGGAAGATCAAGGAACAGATCCTCCTAGAAGCTGTGCCAAGGCACAGATCCTTTGTGCAGAAGGATTTAGAAGCCTAAGAACACAACTGATGCCTGAGACCAAATGCTTATTTGTATTTATTTTTCATTAGGACACTATCAGCTCAAAAAACGTTAATAGCTCACAGATCTATATTTTTTTTCAGTCCTCTTTCTGCAGGAGAGGGAATTCTGAAGTTCTAGGCAAGCTGGTTTTGCAGTTATATTCCCTAAAGTATGGGGAGGTTTATCCAATACCTCATCGTTATCTTAGAGAATTATAGTTTGTTTAATGACTGACCTGAGGCTGATAATAGGTAACAATTGCCAAGTTATATGTAAGGAGATGGTTTAATCTACTGGGAAGACCATTTCAAATTCATCAGGTCACAGTAATTTGCTGTTTATTGTTTGACAGAAAAATGTGAAAAATACCTTGGAAGTAAAAAATAGGTCTTCAAGGTCACTTTGTACTTGAACAAGGAGGATAAAAAAGGACGAGTTATATGTTTACAACAGGTAATACAGTACTGCTTGGTACTGGCTCAATTTTAGCAGATGTTTTTCCTATTAAAATTTAGAATATATGGCTCCAGTAAACATATGGAAGTATTTAATTTGTTCTTCACATGCAGAATGAAGTCTGGAAGTCTCTAATGCATTCATTGCATCGCTTTAGAATAATCCAACAACTTCTTGGAAATATAGCTATTTTAGTAAATAAATAACACAGGAATAATAGTCTTAATAGTGCTATGATAAGGGAAGGGAATATTGATTTAACCTTTCAGAAGAATTTTCTTAAATTATATTTAAACCTCTCTTACACTAAGTTTTCCCAAACAAGAGAGTCTTTTTTGTGTTCAGTGTCCTCTGAAATATCTGCTTTTTCCAGGCCCTTTCAGCAATATTCTGTTATCGTAGTTTGAAAATAATGTTTTGTTAATACACTCACTGAGGCAAAGAGCAGAAGGGACACTGAAGGGCTTGACCAAGCCAAACCGCCCAGATGGTAAATATACTCAATCATTTTTTTGAGGAAAAGATTAGAATCTTCCATTGATAGTATATAAAAAGAAAAAGTGACAAAGTTTCTTAAATGAAACATTTCTGTGAAATATTCATTCCAATTCAGTTATAAATAGATTGCCCTGTGAGCTTCAGGGCATACAGAGGTCATTGTCTATGTAGAAGAGAGATGTAAGAGGTCTGTAACACAGGAAGAAATGAGATGTTAATAACACTGTTGAGACTCATGGATACAAAAAGAAGACACACATTAAGTTAAAAAAAAAGGAGATTAAAACATAATCTTTTTTAACAATATAGGCATCTGCTTGAAATACTAAATTTGCCTTAATGTTAGAATAACGTGCATTTTTCTGTGGCCTTATAATTTAAGGCTTTCACATACAGTGCCTGTCTGCCTTGCAATTTCTGGATGAGCAAAGTTCAAAGGAAGGAAGGCAGAATACAATATTGCCAAGGGAAGGGCTAGTGTAGTGTAGCTAAACTCAAGGAGTGTTGATATTCAGCCATCACCCTCAGAATGGTGGAGGAGGTGAAAATGGGGCAAAAGTCACTGTCCTATCTTAAGTTACTATCTTAACCACATCAGAAAAAATGGCTTTCCTGCTGTTTATGAGCTTGCAGGGCTACTTCTTGCAGTGATTAATGGTGAGCAGCTGATTCCCTTTCCCTTCCAACCAGTCATTAGGCATCTGAGGCAGATGAGAGTAAGTTTCTGCAAAGGCATGGCTCTGTTAATAACCTCACAGCTTTTAGCCCTTCAAGCTTAGAAATATTGTCTACAAGACTACCTCACAATCTTAAAATTTAAGTAGTGGTATATGAGGTTTTGTTCTTATGAGGCTTCTCTCTGTACAGCCAGCTTATTTTCTCTAATTGTGCAGGTTCCGAATTTTCAAAGTTATATTCTGACTGTATTGTCTTATGTTTTACTTTTGAACAGGAATTCTTGTGGCATTCTCTACATGGTTAATGAAAAGTCATTATTATATATGAATGTCAAGAGTGCAGAAACTTGCTTTCAACATCTGTGTGGAGGTAACTGATATTGAGAATAATACATGGATATTATTTTTTCCTGTGATGTTCTTAGCATCACTCATTTGGCTGTGATTAGTGAACAGGCCTGGATTTGCATAAATTTAGAATGGATTGGTTTGTGCTGCTAAAACTTCAGGGTGGAGTTAGTCTAGATGTATAAAATAAATGAAAATCCTTTTGAGGCTGTAGTTCTGCTTAATGGTCCTAGTATTAATAGAGTGCTATAGCAGGTAATGCAATTCAATTAATTAGACTAGGAAGCAAACTGGTCTTTCCTGGCTGATTTCTTAAACATGCTTTCATCTCCTTGATGCTTCAGCTCAGGTAGTTTAAATCTATATAGAATTCAGAGGGATGCTTTCCATTTTGGTGAAAAAGGTGCTTTGTTGCAGTCACAAAAGGCAGTGGGAAATGGAAATGGACCAGTGTAGTTAATCTGTCTCAGCAGATTTGTTCATGTAACGTATGAGGTTGTCAAATCCCCTGTCATCCTTTGGGCTAAAACACTTAATAGTTGAGTCTAGACCTATTAAGGTGATGGGGGAACTCTGGATTTCACAGTGTGGTGGTATGAATCCTGAGGGGAGGGAGGGCTGGTATTTCCAGAGATGCCCGGAGGATATGTGAAACAAAGAAGATGGATAAAGATATCAATATGTTGTTAGCAAGTCAAAGCCCCTTAGTTTTTGTGTTCTTTGAAACTCCACTCTTTGAAAATCTCTTTTACAGAAGCTTATGTTAACATCATCTAACTTGATAAAGGCAGGACACCTCCATAATCTGCAGGCTAATGAGCCTGTGATAGATAAGTACGATAGCAACACTCTTCTCCCCTCTTGTTGGTTGCTGTGTAGTCAATGGATAGTTACAGAGGTTTGTGAGACTGCATTGATCACCTCTAGCAACAAGGTAATTTTGCTGAGACAAAGTTCAGAGGCAAACACTGCAAGTCAGTCGGTTTTACTATTCATGGTGTGGCTCTGATGAAACAAAAATAATTTAAACTTCATCTGCACCCTTGTATTTTTAATACAGCATTTTATTGTAGATGTTACTGACTGAATTTTCAGTAGCCAGTTAAAACTGAGAGAAAATATTTTTAGCTGTAGTGTGAGTCAAGAGTAAAAAATAGATGAGGACAAAAACCTGAAAGTGGGTGAGTTATCACATGTTCCTGAGATTTTCTCTGCTCTGTTAGCAGTTACAAATATTTTATCAAGTGATACAATACCTCTTCAGCAATCCCTGTCCAAAAGTTCTCACTTTTATTTCTTTGTTGGAATGTAGACAGACTAAAGATTATATGCAGTGGCAATATTAATTCTACTCATATGACACAGATAAAAACAGACTTTAGGTTATGTTGGTGTATTTATGCAGAGAGTGGATTGGGAAAATAGTTTGTCTTCTCCATTTATTTATTGATGATTTATATATTTTTATATATACTTTGACTGAAAATCAATGACTAAATTGCTGAATATTCTTGACAAACTTTTAAGAAAAATATGGCTTCTAGGTTGTTCTTACGTTACTTTAAAAATAAACATTTTTTTAATAGAAAAGAGATTATCTTATTAAGGTGTTCATGTCTAGTAGGGCTTTGAAACACATCGCAAAATTAAATAAGTACTGTGTGATTAAAGCCCTCTGCTGTAGTAATCCTTCTGCCAGAAAAGAATGAGATAAACAAATGAAATGTTGGAAAAGCATTGTTGAAAAAGGGATGCTGGAACTATCTCTGTGATCTGGAATTCAAAGAATGTGATATATTTCTCATTACTTATTTGAAGATCTTCTCTGTGACAGAGGATAATGGCATCTTTCATATCTCTGTATTTTTGTCTTTGCTTTTAATCTACCTTTGTTCTTCCAGAACCTTTTAATGCTCTTATTTTCATGTAGGTTATGAGATAACCCTGGACTATGATGGTAGTGATGGTGAGATTCATGTAGCCAAAAGTAGCTGTCCAGATTCTCTTTATAGTCAATAGAGTCGTTATGGGTATGGTTTGCCTCATTCAGGAGTGGAAACGTACAATATATTTGATTAATTTAGCCTTTAAAAACTGCAGATATTTTCAAGTTGAGCTGTAGAGAGATCCTGTTCTGATTAACTCAACTGCAGCTGCTGCAGAGGAGGTGTCCAATGCTGAGTGAAGCGAACCTTACCCCCATTGGTAAGTGATAACTCTGTTATCTTACTCCATGAAACTCTTAAAATGAAGTTCAGCCTAAGGTGGATGGTCAGAACCAGCTTTCCAGGGTGCATTGAAGAAGAGGGATTTACTTCTGGCCTTTTACTAGAAAATGAATTCCACTCCCTCTATCTTTTGCCTGGTGGTTGCTACATCTGGAAAAGGTTAATCCGTATAGTTTAAAATTATATTAACTATAAGAGCTTATTTTCAAACTTTGCAAAGAAATGAGAAATATGGTGCTATATTTATTTGGCAATGCATTCTTGTTGTCCAAAATTCATGATGTGCTCTTCTATTTAATTTTACGTTCTTCTGCACAGATTCACAATTCTGATCTTCTCCATGGAAAATGAGATCTCTTATCAAAAGTGATTATTTTACTTGTGCTTTTCCTCCATTGTGCTGACATCCCCTTTAAAATGCCAAAGATTTTTAATGTCATAAATTACTTGACTGGTGTTGTATAAAAAGAATAGTAAAAATATCAAATTGCAGTGGGATTTGGAGTTTTTCTTTTTCAAGAACTGGTTATAGATAATCCAAAAGTACAGTTGAACAGTCTTCATTACAATCACTCAGTAATCTGAACTTCGGCAACAGACTGTGATTCTTAAATTGTTTTCATCAGTTTAGGACTGTTGTTTTTAGCTCTTTTCTTTTGGCATCCATCTGGCAGTAACATTCTCCTTCTGGCCAGCCACAGCAAAGCACCATTATCATTTCATTATATGCTGGGATAGAGGGGAAAATTGAGTCCTTGGTACTTATTTTTAAGATATCCTTCAAATCCTTGCTGCTTCTGACAGCCCTTATGTCAGATGTCAGACATTTGTGCCTTGAGTACTTTAATGCAAGGATTATGAAACTAAAGGGGAGGAATTGCAAGTTTTTACATGTATCATACTAGTAATATAAATAGACATTAATTGTTCGGGAGGAAAGATGAAGTTCTACCTATCAAAGAGGAGTTATTAAAAAATGAGGCAAGGAGATGAACTATTGAGGAGAAATGGACATGATGGTTAATAATTTATGGATATTTAGAACACAGTGCTCTGACAAGCAGAACATAAGCAAGAAATGGATGCAGAGACTTCCATTAGTGTCTTAGTATCTTACAGTTCTAATGATCACAAGGATAGTAGCCAAGAGGTGCTGGGAATACTGTTGTGCACCTATCTGCTGGAAAGGAATCCAGATGGCCCAATATCTGGTTAAAACATTTTGCAGTCAGTTTTCAGGTTTTTAGAAGTGAAGAAAGAGTTGAAGGGAGGCTCACGGACTGTGTTGTGGTGATTAAAGGTGAACAAGGGAAAATGCAAAAGTGAAAGCGGGGTTCATGGCAAAGTCTCTGAAATATTGACATTTCTGATACAGAAGAAGATTAAGAGAGATAAAATCAAATTAAAAATATTGGACTTAATAAAGGAATACTTAATAGCCTTGGGTTACTCTTATGGATACTGTGTCAGTGCAAGAGCAAAGACTTTCAAGAACTGGCAGTTCCCAAAAGACTTTCCAGTAAGGCCACAGACACTGGCTGTCCTTATGTGAAGGTCAGCTAAATCTCATGAACTCTTCAAGAACTTAAGCCACAAGTAGGAATTGTATAGGAAGTGGAAAGTAGGTCAAATTGCTAAGAATGACCGTCAAAGAGTAGAAAAATTAAGTGAGAAAAATATGAGAAAGGTTAAGAAGACCCAATGACCCAGGAGCATAAAATACTAGAAGAAAACACTCTGCATGCCAATAACCAAGGAATCAGTTATTTCTCTGCTTAGCAGGGAAGGAAAGAGAGCAGCAGGCACTGCCCAGGAGGCTGAAATCTACTTGTGTTTCAGCAAAACATGTTTTAAATATATGATCAAAACTAATATGAAAAGAAGCCATGATAGCTCCTAACCTCATCTGTAAAGCTTCTATCTAGTGGATATTTTAAAAATACTTAAGTCTGCAGACATTCTCTGTCGGGCATTTAGAGCACCAGTTAGAAAATCTTGGAGCCATTTGTAGTTGTGTATTGAAACATGGAGAGAATGAATGAGGTTGCAGAAGCCACGTGTAAAGTTCTAGAGCAACTGTAATTGAAGAGTAGTTACTGATGGCTTTGTTGAAGAGGGATCAGTGGGCCCTCCAGGAACTCTGCACAGGGCTTGGGGCTACTAGTAGCTTTATTAAGTTGGCAGATGACACCAAGTGAGGATGAGCTTCAAAACTGTCACAGGATTGGGTGGCTCTTTAGAGTGATGTTTATTCCACCTGCCCCCGCTCCATCCTTTCTGTGCTGGGCAAGATGATACAAAGCAATGATCTTTGGAGAAACTTCTTGCAGTGCTCCCTGCCTTGAAAGTCTTTAAATCCGTAATTACAGATTAGCATCAGCCAGAAAGGAGCATATTTAGAGTGTGTTTGGAATGCCTGGTGTTGGTAATCAGCTATCTCAAAGTTGTTCTTCCTAACAGCTCCTGTCACAGCCTTTAGGCAACAAAAATAATTTCATTTTTTGGATTGAATTGTGTGTTTGAGGAGAGAATGTAGAGGCCAGAAGGATAAATGTGCAAGGAAAATTAGGAATTTTAGCCTAATCTTGGAAACAGAGAGAACTGGAGCTATTCAGATCTTTCAGCACCTTGGGACTCGCCGATCTCTGACTGTTGGTTGTTGGATTTGTTACAAGGAGGCTTTTAGCAGGTGAATGCTGCCAATTGATACCAGCAGGCAGGGCATCCTTTTGTTTTTGTGAATACAAAAATTGTTGTATGTCTCTGGGTGCTGATGTGTAAAAGCTTCTATTAGTTTCAAAAACAAAACCCAGACTCAGCCCCAAAACTGTCATATTTCATGTTTGTTTGGTTCTTTAGTATATTTTCATTACAAAAGTCACCCAAAGTATTCTGTTATCAAAATGAAATTGCATTTGATTATCATCAGGTTAAGTCCTGAGGGAGAAACACCAACTGAAAAGTACCCTGTTAAAGCCTGTAATGGGTCTATAACATAGATCCTGCTGATTTTACCTACAATAAGTAAAATGACTTCTTTTATTATTCTATATGGCAAATGTTTTATGTAAAAAAATGTTGGCTTTATATTGCTTTTTTAATTTAATTTGTTTTTATCTCTTAACCCCTTAGAGTTCCTGCCCTAGGAAGCACATCTTGCTCACAATTACTTGACTGGCAGAGTGGTAAATGCAAGTGCTTTTCCGCTGGAACCAGACCAACTTGTATATATCTATTGTCCATCTTTTCACAGTGGCGTAGCTGAAATACAGACAAATATTGAGTAAAAGATTTTTTCTGTGAGAATGCTAGTGAAGACTTCAGAATTAAAATAGCATTCTTGGCAACTGTCTTTTCCAGAAAACTATTTTGAGAATGAGTTACTGAGTGATAATTAGATATTGAAATGCACCCAGTTTCACATTTCAGTGCTCCTTTCCAATTAGAATGGCATTAGAGTGGAAGTGTAGCTATATAATTGTATGAAGAATAGATCCAATTTTCTCAATGTCACTGCAATATCACCTTTCAGTAGTAATGGTACTGAATGATTACGCATATCATTTAGTAATAGTATTTTATCCATTTCACAGAGGGATTTTTTTATTTTTTTTTAAGTGGACAGGCCAGCAGATTGTAAATGAGCATATAGAGAAGAGGCCATGCTATCTACAAATGTGTCAGTGTAAATGGTGCTGCGTTCTGAACTGCTGGGAGTAACCTGACCCTGTGTTTGCAAACATGCAGCATCTGCAGGCACAGTACATCTTAACTGGCTTTTTAATGGTCAAAAAAAAGCAATTACAAAAACCTCTTAAGCCACAAGTTAAGGAAAAGAGCTTTACAATTTCTGTTTGGTCTGCTGTTGTGTGTAACTACAAAATGAGCTCTGATAAGGGTTTAGGAATAAATAGTACCATTAGCCTTGCTGGTTTGCAGGAGTTTTGTATGCATCATTCCCTCTTGGTCTCTATCATTCCATCTTCCTGCAGAGCAAAGCAGGCTGCAAAATGGATAATCCCTGTGAGAAGGCAGTGCTGTAGAACTCAAATCAATCACGCCAAATGCTACTAGAAATATTTCTTATAGGTCATGATTGGAAATTTATCCAGTCGTTTCCATTTAAATGGCAGCTGCTAGAAATAGAATGTATAGAAATAAGTATATCATGTTTAGGCTTTAAGGTACATCCCTTAGGACTCTGGGAAAACACAGGCCCTTCAGTTTAACATCGTAAATCTTAGCACAGCAGTGCCTTGCAGTTTGAACTACGTTATCAAATTAATCAGAGGCACCTGAGTGGGTTACATTTGATGCAGTGTGTTTGTTTGGGGGTAGTTCCAAGATCTGGACAGCCAGGGATCTTTCGCTTTAACAACTGATGCAGAAATATATTGAGATTTAACCTTGTGCCTAAAGCTTTTGGGTAAGAGTTTTTTCACAGTTCTGTGGTATTTATTTCTCTCTCTGGTCTCATCTCTTTCTCATGCCTTCCTTTTAAATGCATATATTTACTGGAGGCAGAAACAGTCTCTAATTACATGTGCTACTCCCTGGAACCGCCATGACCCTTCTGAATATGTTCTATCTCAGTGTTAATTCTTATTCTTCTACTGGATCTCAAATGCCACTGATATAAGCCAGGTGTGAAGGTTGCCCTGGCTGTACCCCAAATTTCTAAAATAATCCTTTGGCTAGTCCTGCATATGCTTTATTCATTTGAAAGTTCCCTACAGTCATATCCTGTGTTATCAGTGCAAAACAAACAGACCATTTCTGGTGGTATTTTGATATCCTAAACCAAATTTTAAATTAAAAAAGGCCATGTTACAGTTTTAAGCAAGGACTTCATAAAGCGGCTATTGCCTGTGACTAGTGGCTTGTTTGAAAGGCCTAAGCATGCCTTGTGGGTCCTCTGCTGGTTCTCTTCTAAAGATATCTGTAAATGGTATGTCGTTGTTTACTCCACGAATGCAATAAACTAAGAGGATTCTGAAGGATGTTTTCAGAAAATAATGGTCCTTACTTTTTGAGAAGATGAAATAATTAAAGGAAGATAATTCTTAGCTCTAGGGTGCAATGATATATCACTGACAATAAAATTAGGAGGGGGAAAAGAATGCTAAATATCTGTTTATAAATTACATTTTAAAAATCCAAGGAATTAAAATAAAAATTTACACTCCATTTTAACTGCAGCTGTTGTTGATTCTTTACACAACAACAGACTGAGAGCAAAACATATATTGTCTAACCTGCACGAATTTTCCACCTTTGGTGTTATTGACCTGTGATTTGCTTTTTCTATCCATATATCTTGTTTGCTTTTTTTTTGTTTCTTTTCATTGTGATCATTACAAAGAAAACTGTAACGTATTAAGTTGGAAATAGCAGCAGGGTTCTGACATCATTAATGTTTTGTTTGCTTATCATATTGAGAAACAAAACATTTTCAAAGCACAGCGTACTTGAAGACTGTTATAAATTACGAAAGAAAATATTTTGATGCATGGAAATCTTCCACCTTGGTGGCAGACAGAAACCTGGCATATGATTGTTTCAGATTCATATTAAATACCACAGAGTGCATACTTCAATTTTAATTCTTGTAGTCACTGCAAAATACTAGTGATGCCATCTTAAAGATTCCTTTTATTTGTGGAAATAAATTTGCAGTTTGTTTCAGTCAGGGCAAGCCTGGTACTTCCAGCAGCATTTGCCTCTTTGGAAATGCTGTGTCAGAAGCAAGGACTTCAAAGTGTGTCATTGTGTTGCTGCCAGAAGTAATTCTTGTACTTATCATTCTAGACATCCTTGAACTTAGCAACAAAAAGGACAGATGGCCAGTGAAGGAGACTGAGTGACTTGAACAAATTGAAACCTCTCAAGACTATCTGTGTTGATTTGGTTTTTATTTTTATGGTCGTATTTTCTGTCATTTGTGATGGAAATGAGGAATGCAAACCAACCAGAATTTAGTAATGTATCATGGGCCGCCAGAGTAATGGAGTTTACAGTACATAAATTGTCCTTTGTGTAGCAAGGGATTTTCCCAGATAAAGAATAGGTGTGGGTGTGTTATCAGGCTTTGCACGCTGCTTTTGTTGTTTGCCAGAGTTAATATGGGCTTGGAAATTCTATTCATCAGTATTTCCCCCCAGTGGAGCCTGTCCAATGTGTTTTACCTTAATGTATTCCAAACATCTGCATTCAAATAATTTATTCATAGGCTGAAATCTCTAATCCCAGTTTGAAGTGCAGAAATGTTTACTTGGTCACTTTTACTCCATTAATCTGGGACAGTGGCAGGCAGGTCACACAACGTCCTCCTTTCACACACAACTTTCCGAACAATGGGTTGTTAGTCATTTTATCGAGGAGCGGATAGAGGTAGCAGTCTGTGTGGATGTATTGAGAGCCAGCTAATGGACACAAAGTACCTGCTCCGACACATTAATTCCCTTCCCTGTCAGGCTGCATCATTGTGGAGTGTGCATGATGGGAAGCAAGGTCCCACCGCACTATGGCACCTGCTGCTTTTCCATCTGCCGAGCGCAATAGCTTCTTTGATTGCCCATTTTTCAGCCTAATGACTTCGTTCCTTTTCTTTTTGTAAAGTTTTTACATTTTTATTGTCATTTTGGTAGTCATGGTTTGTAGGGATTTTTTTTTTTTTAAATGTCCTCTTCTCCGGTGGGCGCTTGGAGTGTTGTTAAAGGAATAGCTAACAAAATAATATTCCAAACCTGTGCCCGCATTCTGCGTGCCCCAAGTGTTGTGTTTCATAATTTATTCTGATAAAGTTGTCATGGTGATAATGTCTCTTGAGAATGAAAGTGCCATGTGCCTGGCTGATTACAGGAAACAGCTCAGATGGTACATAAACTGGTAAATATTGAACCCATGGGCAATAACATTAGCTATATTTTGTCCATTTATTTATTTATTCAATGTAGCTCTGGTCAGCTTCATTATAGAAAGAGTGTGACAATTCATATCTTACTTTCTGTACACTTAGATTTACGAGGATGGGAGACAGGCTTCTACTATGTTTTTTCCTTTTATAAATCCAGTGACATAAGTGTTGGCAAAGTTCCCTGAAATAGCCTTTGAATTCCATCTAAAGCTGTTGATTTGGCTGGATTAGTCAAAGCACCAGATCATTAATACATATCGAACATCTGTCAAAAATATAACTTGCAATTAGCAGATGTATCATCTGTAAATTGTGACTTCAAATTTTGTGTGAGAGAAGTGCCTTTAGGATTCCTGATAAATGCCGATTTTGTTAATTTCAGATATGGAGATGAAAGATTTTAATCTCAACACTTTTAACTATAATTCTCCTCCCTCAAGGAGAAAACAGAACAATGTATTTTTCATTACAAACACTGATCATAATAAAATCAAAGCATACTGGTGTACTTCTTGGAGTTCCTCTAGGAAAAATCTTTCAGTGGGGAAGTTTGAAACTGGACAGTCCAACAGGGAATGTGTGGATTCTGATGTGCTTTTCTATGTGTGTTTGTTACATTGTCTTCAATCTACATTTGAGAAATGCCAGGTAATAGCACGCAATTATTATACAAATGTGCACTAGCAGTTATTAAAAATATTTCAGTTCTTTGTGTCTTTTTGTGTGACACTTTGGTTTATTTCTGCTAAGTGATTTAGGAAGGCATCATCTACATTTAAAAGTACTGGGTTTGGGGATGGGGGTCTGCTGCACCTGACTTCCACTGGAGTTTTTAAAAATATTTCTCCCTTTTAATTCTACATACAGAGTTTTTCAAATAATCCTAAAGCACTTTGTGAATAAGCTTTTCATAGTGCCCTTTAAACACCTTGAGAAGAACCTTTCCTTACACGTAGAAATTTAAGGCCTGGCATATATTTGAATGATGGATGTAAAATGATCAGCACGGTTTTAAACAAGATCCATAACCGAGATAGGATTACACAGGAACATGGAACTGGCTGGAGATTCCCCTGAGCAGATGGGAAGTGGTATTAGTGCAGTGTTTTAACCAGTGTAGCGTGCAGAAGCTGAAAAAAATCCCACTGGCCAAATGCAGAGGAGCTGGTGGCCTTGCAGGTGGTGAGGAGCAGCTTCTGAGCAGTCTGTTCAGTCCTGGTACACCATCAGCATTGGCAGGAGTGTCAGGTCACCAGTGTGGGGAAGATGGGTCGCTCAAGGACACATCTGATGCAAGGCCAAACCTAGGCCTACACTTGATTTTTGTACGTGTTCAACAAAACAGAGCAAACCAAGAGTTTGTCTAGCAGGGCAGCGGCAAGGATGCCAAAGAGGTGGCACTAAAGTCTTTCAAAGTCATGTCAATGTGAACACGTACTGCAGTATCACGTGATGGACATCCCTGAGAGGCAGCAGCTCCCAGTTTCTAGTACATGCTGAATTTCTAGGAAGGGTCTAGGTCTAGATCTTTCTGCAAATTCCATTAGTAAAGACTCTTCTCCTGATAAGCAAACTTATTTATTAATGGAAGATTAGTAGCAGAGGCCGTGCTCCAGTCAGCGCCTGGTTTAGCATGGGCTCTTGCCCAAGGTGCTTGCTGACAAAAGAGAGGGGTCTGGAACGCACAGAGGCAGCTGACCACCGTGTTGTTTGCGCATCTCTGTGCACACTTTTGGTTACATAGACTGCACGTCCTGGGCTCTACCCACCTGCCATGCTGCTTCTGTGTGGCTGAGTGACTCAGATGTCAGAGCAATCACAGTGCTCAGGCGTTCAGCAGTGCCTGCAGCATCACAAAGCTGATGCAGAGCAGGAGGTGTCTGCCCTTGAACAGAAACACCCCTGCTGTGCTCAAGGCTTGGAGCAGCACAGACCTTTAGGAGATACATTTGCTCCGACACGACAGGTGGTCCTGGGCGTGCACATGTTCGTCATCCAGCTCTATCCTCGGGTGCTCTCTCACTCAGCTGTTGCTTCACTACAAATTCAGAGATGAGCCAGAGTCTTACTACTGTTACCATGTGCAATTCTGAAGCCCTGTTCTAGGGATGGCTGTTGTTACACAGCACAGATGTATCACTCAACTAGCAGAGAGTGCCTTATGTATGACTACATAGTTCAAATGCAAATTCTTTGGAAAACTGTGGCAGGATTGTATTGCAGAATTATGTGGGAAGATAATGAGCAGAGAGGAGGAGCAAGGAACTGAACTTAGGAAATAGAAGGCTTCTGTAGTAAATGTGAGATGTGACTTCATGAAAGGAATACGAGGCTTGGCCTTAAAAACTTCAAAGAATTGCTTTTTTTTTTTCTCTACTACCCATCTTTTCCTTTGTTTTGAACATGAGGCTGAATAAGTTCACTTTTTGAGCACTGGCATTGGTACAGATACTTGGAACAGGAAATTTTTATCCAACCATCTCTGTGCAGAACCAGATTTTACAGACCTCTTGTATCCTTCAATGTTGTCTCTTTCCCATGCTGGAAAGGCACAGCCTGCTTTCAGTAACTCATTGCTGAGTCAGGAGACTCATCTGACTGCACGTTTCAGTTGCCAATTTGCAGTTCCTAAACTGAAGAGAAATGTAGTTTGGCAGATCGTCAGGGAAGGACCTGGGTATCATGGTTGCTACACTTCTGCTGTAGAATGCAGAGCTTCCCAGCTCTGCTGCAGGGCACTTGAAGGGCTCAGAGACACTCAGGCTTCTTGCTATTTCCCAGACTTCCTACTACAGACATGGGAGGCTGGGAGGCTCAGCTTATGAATCTCTTAATTCCTCTTGCAAAAATTCACCATCATTCTTCCAGGACTGAGGGTGAAAGACATGCAGTTGTTCATCCTGCTTGCAACTTTTTTTATGTTTTGTTTAAATTAATAACTTTCCTTTTTTAAAACCAATAATGGATATTTCACTTCTCACTCTGACAGAACTAATAACTTCTCCTTACAAATTTGTTTATTCTATCTTGAAGATAGCCCACTTTTCAACAGTCCTTTCCTAACATTTGTCAAGTCATTAATCCTTCCATGACTGGTAAAGTTTTTCATACATTTGGAATATAAACAAATCCCCTCAAATTTTAACATTCAAGGGAGGTCACAGCTTCTGCCCTCCCAAGATGTCAGTCACAAACTCCTATTGGAGTAGGATTTTTCAGTAAGGCCAGGATTTCACCTGTGTCTGTGGCTAGAACAAATTGATTCACAACCCTGAGCTACTGCACCAGAGGGGAAAATTAACTGCTTCTGCAAGTCATCAAATTGTTATTAAAAAAAAAAAAAAAACAAACCTGGAAACTTATTATAAAGTCAGTGTGAAAAGATTCAGTCCCTGACACTTCTCTGTTTCTTGTGAGATCTTGCAGCATATTTAGCTCTTTGACAAGGTTATATATTACACCTAAAAAGAAAGGGGAAGAAAACACTCCACACTGCAGACAAAGCCTGGAATTATCTTTAATAGGTGAAAGACAGCTGTGACCTCAGCTCAGTGCTGTGATGGAGAGCTGCTGGAGTGACAGCTCCTTTCTGCACTCTTGGATACAATGAGACAGATGGAAGCAGAGTGTTATTCTCCTACTTCCCATTCTGCAGGAATCAGAGGGAGAGTCAAACTTGGTAAAATCAGAATGAGATGCTTTCAATGTACTTTCAAGTAACTTACAGCATTTGAAAGACTTGAGTTTCTGTGTTATCTGAGCACCATTGACAGGAAAATGAGAGAAAGGGGAAAAGCTGTTACAAATTTCTTCCTACAAATGGTTCTAAATGCTGGAGTTCACATATTTTTATTTTTTTGTGCTCAGCTAAAAGTTTGAGGATAGCTCTGTACACATTTTTTTCCAGGGAGAAATGGATGGGGGGGAAGACTCACTGAAGATCCAGAAGCTGATTGCAGTAAAAATATACCAAATCCATCATCTTCTTTTAGCCCCTATTTCAGTGACCCTCCAGTGAGACCCCTTCCCACCTCTCCCAACCTTAAAATGCATTCTGTTTAAAGTCCTAACCAATAACTGTGATCAGTGGAACTGAGATGCCAAACAGGCTGGTCAAGCACACACCCCAGCAACCAAAACACACCATTTGGCTCTTTAAAGACCTGTGGCAATGTTAATAACATTTATAAGTGCTCAGGCAACATGCTAACTACAAAGCTATGAAATCAGTTTCGAACAAGTTATTATTTAAAGATCTGTAGATGTTAAAATCAGTGGAGGGAAAGTTCTGAGGGTTTAAATTTATTTTAAAGCCAAATTTAAAGTAAAAGGCCCTGAACTGCGTCACTTTGATGTGTATGTGACAGTGGAATCATAGACAGCACCTAGCTGCACACACAGCACTTGGCTCAAGTGGCACCTCTCCTGTGGGCTGGTTTGTGAGCTGAGATTCGAGCCCTCTGTGGTTTAAATCCTTTGTCTTGAAGTTCTTACCTGGAGTTTGAATCAATTCAGTTCCTGCTGTAGACTTGGACACAGTGTTCCCAGGAAGTTTCTAGCAGGTTTTGAAACCCAGAGCAGATGTCCCCTTCCTCTAATAAGACATTTTGATTTTAAGTGGTCATAGCAACAAAATGCCCTCTCTGGCCTTTTTGCAGGATACCTCGATAGGAGAAGCATTTTAATTAAGAAAATATACTAATTAGCTACCACCTGAAGTGACGATAAGAGTTTCACTTCATTAGCAAGGCTGGGTGTGTTGGAGAAACTCACCTGGCAACAAGGGGACTCATTTTTCAGGCTAGTTTCGATATTTCTCTTCCTGCAGGGGGAAAGCAATCTTAATTAAAACCCGTGAAAAGCAGGGCATTTTTAGCTGTTAATTTACAGAAGTTTCAATAAGTCTAAAGAGGAAAAGGCACCTTTTGGCAAATGGTGCATATAGATGTCTGCCAGCAAGCCTGCACTTAGCAACAGGAGCTTTTTTTATAAACCTGAGAGAGGCTGTTGTGCTGCTGGAACTGCAGGGTTCTTCTGAGCTGAAGCCTGGGGTCAGTGATGTTCATGAGCGTGTGGCCACTGACCCAGACAGGGCCTTTAAACCCTTCCATCCCAAGCAATTTGCAATATACACTGTTTGTGTTCCTGTCAGGAATAATCTGTGCAGCTACAAACCAGAACTTCATGGTCCCGTGTGCAGTCTGTGCATGCATCTCAGGGCTTTCCTGCTCAATTCCAACATCTTTCTGCCTTTGCCCCCAGCGTTTTCCTTTGTTTTGTTTATTTCTAGCCATTTTCAGAGAGTCATGGAGGACGGAGAGCAAAAAGGAAAGTTTGTTTTCAGTATCTAATGCTTGATTTGTGGCCTTTGCACTTTCAGTCTCTTGTACTGACATGCAAACCCAGCCTCAGGCACTTCTCAAACACACACCATTCAGCTGCCGTGGCTCCAATGAGCTCCAGTGCAGTGTGATCTCATTCGGGCTGATTCTTTCATGTCAATAGCTCCGCTTGGTGCTTGCTCCCAGATCGGCTTGCATTTTTTCACTTGTGTGGGTTTCAATGATTTGTGTTTGTGGGATTTCTCTTCCTCCCCCTTTCTGTCAGTCAGAAAGACTCGGTCGTTCCTTCCCAGCCAAAGGAGCCCATTCAGGTGCACGCTGGGGGTTTTGTGGCCCGAAGTTACCATGTTTTGACAGTCCTGGCTGTGGGATTAGGAGGTCTGGCAGCCCTTTCAGGAGTCTCATTAAGAAGGCTGATTGAAAATTTGCACTGTACTGTTAATGCTGGATTAAGGGAGAGTCTTTAAACATTGGCTTCCTTTTGCAGATAATCAGGGAGATACAGACAAATGTTGATGCTAAAGGTGGGCAGTTAATGGAAGATTCCTGAACTGATAAGACTGGAGCTTTCTGGAGGAGCTCAGGAATGGCCAAGTCGGGTGGCCTTGATTTGGGTTCATTGCAGGTTTGGTGAGCCCCAAGATTTGACTGTAGAACTAGAATTCCTCTGTGTTCTGCCTTACTTAAACTAATTTCAAATCCTCTGAATTAATCATTATCTAATAGGACATAGAGATGTTGTCATTGAGGTACATCTAACACAACCCTTTCCTTTCCCTTTTTTAATCGGTCTTACTTTAAAATGAATAAAAAAGTAAAATTGGAAGCAGTTTAGATGTCTGGAAGAAACACAAATAGGAACATCCTTATTATGTGGGTGACAACTGAGTCAGATTATTTTGGCAGTGCTATTTATAGTAAAGCTCTTCTCCTTAAAATTGAACAATTAATGTAAACACTTCAAACTGCTGGCCTGAAACATTCTCTCTATTTAAAGAAGGAAAATTGTTGTGTTTTTCTTTTTTTTTTTATTTTAAGCATCAGTCAAATGAAGCCAGATGCACAGGCACTGCAGAAAAACAGTGCTGACATTTCTATGTGCATTCTGTCTTCAACAAATATCTGCCAGAGCCAAGCAGTGTGATATTTTGGCCCCTTGCCAGCCATCCCTCAATACTTTAAAATCAAGCCATGTACACATTGCCTGACAGTAGTAGCATAGAGCAACTTCTTCATGGTTCCTATTGAGGGCGCTTACATGGTGTTTACTGTAAAGGCAAATCTGACTAGGTTGTAGAGTTCTTTTGGCTTCCAGAAATGTGTGGATGCTTAATCTTCATCACTGTTCTATGTTTGAGGGTGATGTAAAAGTATTGTTCTCTACATTCATCTCCATTTTGTAGCACAGTGATTGTGAAGAGTGCTCTGAAGCGTCCGATAGTTAATGTTGTTAACGTGAGTTGTTGTCTTTCTCTTTAGGCTATCTCAAAGTACATGGTAAGCGAGTAGGCTTTTCCCAATCTCCTTCATTCCTGAGTGATGATTCCATGCACACATGCTTTTCCTTATTTAGAGAAACAGGACTACCTGCTGCAGCCTGTCTCCCTCTCAGCTGGGCATCAGGTCTGCAGTTTAGGCATGAGCCGAAAGAGTTGGTTGTTTCCTGGTGTGATGTGTCAGACCCCAACGCAGTGACAGCATGCACATGTCACAGGCAGCTGTGCCTATTAAGTCTCTAAGCAGCCCCGTTCTAAGACACTATGCACTATGATATCCTTGGAACTTACCAAAGCATTCACAATAACTAAAATACCTTGGAAGGATACGTGTCAATGATTCTTGGAAGAACAGAATCTGTACTTGGCTAAGTAGGCAAATACTGTGCCACTTTCCTTCCTTCAGAGGAAGTTTTTATGTACATCCCCACTGCTTAACAAGAATAAATAATAATTTTGAATAATTACCTAGGTATTGTAGACAGGACTGGTTAGGTGATACACTGTGCCCTTAAATCAGCTGTTTTCACTTACCAGGCAATTGAAATCTTTTACAGGAATAAAATACAAAGCCAGCTTGAAAAAACGAAGTCTCTGAATTTGCTTAGTCTCCACATGGGTAATTTTGTTTCACTGAAAATAATACAGCTTTGCTGGAAGCTCATGTTGGAATTTAGGAGAATATTAGCATAAATTGTTTGAAAAATAATCCCTGCTCTTAACCTTATTTCTTCTCTCTGTTCTCACCATTTCCATATCTTAGCATAAACTCATGTGAGCACAGTTTCTCACTATTTTAAGTGAAGCAAGGTTTGCAAGGCAGGTTAATATCTTTTATTTGCCTAACTGATATAGTTAGGAGAAGATTAGACAGACTTTTTTTGGAATACAGTTCCTCAGATCATTGGAGATGGTCTTCAGTTCCTGAAATCTTGTTTGTTTTCTTCTAAATATGTCCATCTAATAAAAAGATATTAAATCACCCTACATACCTTCTTTGTTTAGATCCTTAGACTCTAACAGCATTATTAATACATCATAATTGTATATGAATAATACATTCTAGACAAATTATCCTCAGTTTTCTTGTAGAACATATTGTCTGGAGGGCAGAGAAAGTGCAAACTAATCTAATTTATTCTTCCTCAGTGGAAAAGCAATGCTATGTGCAACCTAGATTCTTACCCAACTTTTTTCCCTGGCTAATGAGCAGCCTATTTTCCCTATCTGTGGGAGTCTTCATAACTTAAATAAAATTTAAGTATCCATTTAGAAATATCCTGGGGGTGCCTTACGATTCTCCAGTTGGCCCAAACTGTAATATTTTCTCTCATAAGGAAGTTTTTATGTCATACTGTGTCACAAACCAAAACCCTGTCCACAATCAGCAAAGATAGGTTAAAGCTGCAGGTGGCATTGTTTCCAAATGTATTTTTGCTCAGAGTATTCTTAAAATTTCAACTAATGATTGTGAACAACAGCCAAAGATAGTGTGCAGGAAGATTCCAAAAATGTCCAGTGCTTCTCAACTAAAAGGTGGCCAGAGGCAAACCTTACTTGTCTCCACTGACACAGAGTTATGGCTTGGGGTCTTTTATCTCTTCCTGAGAACCATGACCTGGGGTAAGTGAGAAGCTACCGCATGCTTCCGTTGCTAAGAGAAAATTCAAAGGTAAGTAGCATTACTAAGCTTGTAACTGGACTGTGATTATAAAGTAATTATAGATTAAAAAGATTAAGAGCATATACATCTTTAAAGTGAGCTTTTCTTCTTATTGCACATAGCTGCTGGAAGTACATCCGTGGTATAAGCAAAGTGGAATTCATTTTGTAGGAAACTGAGAACTACTTCATCTGAAAGGGTTAGCACCTTTATCACCTGAACCTGAGTACTGCTGGTGACGACATCACTGGGAGTTGACACTGGTGAAGGTGTTTGTGTGGGAACAAGAGTGGAAAGGGCCACTGCTGCTGAGTGGAAAGGAACTTCAGATCCTGTGTGAGATCCAAACTGCCAGAGACAGGAGTGGCCATCCAACTGGGTGTCAGGGTTATGAGCAGGGGTGGCTAAAGTCTGCCTTTATCTTGTCTGGATGTGCCAGCTGTGCACTTCTCCTCCAGCAGCAGTGCCGTGGTGCTTTACTCCAGTAAGACAAGGTTTGTAGGGAGAAGGTGTGTAATTTATTGAACCAGGTTGCCTGAAATCTGCTCCCTTGTACTTTACATTGCCTGCCTGCTAAATGTGTAGGAAGTTCAGGACTTTATGCATCCTATGAGATAGAAAACAGGATTCTTTTTATTCAAAAAGATTCAGTTGGTTGGATTGATTGATTACTTTGCTTTAAGTGAAGTGATGTAATTGGGACAGGTTTTAAATGGACAGTGTCTCCTTAAATTCTATAGGAGAGTATTTGCAGGTTTGCAAGAACTGACTGTGCTGTACAATCATTTTATTTGGTGGCTGGTTGTATTAATTTGGTGAATCAGCTAGATGGTGATTCAGTTCAGGATCACTGTTAATCTAATAATTTTTATTGACTCCATTTCAATTTTGACCTTTACTTGTATCATCTAATTTAATTTCACTAAAAGTTTACAGTAGAGAATTGTAGCAATATATTAGATCTTAAGTTTTCTCCTTTTTCAGTGCTTAGAAAAGCCTGTGAAAAACAGACTGAACAAGTTACTCTTTCAACAGAGCAGATTGAATGAAAATTTGAAGTATCTAAAAAAATGAGGGTAAGAATGTGAGGGCCATGTGGGTTATTGTCAAAGGATATATAGCGTGGTGTGTAACTGGGTTATCAGATCAGAGACTCACTGTCCAAATCTAATGTGGTAGAAAATGCCTTCTGTGGCCACAGAGCTAAATCAGAAGTGCTTAGGCTGTTATGAATTTATGGGGGTTTTGTAAGGATGTAAATCAGGTTTAAAAAACTTACTTCTAACTGTAATTACTTCCTAAAACTGAATTACATAGTGCTGCACCTAGGCAACAATGCCAAACTAACAGGGCAGAATAAACATGCAAAAGAGAATGACACATAAGAGATAAGTAGTAATAATTTGTTTGCAGAATTTTTTTCATGATTCTGTAACATATTTATCAGGGAAAAAGCAGAGGGATTTCAAAGCAGCTATTCTGGGCACTCCTCCAGAATTAAGTGCAGCTGTTTATGCCTTAAAGTCAATTATTTTTCTTGTTTGTGCTCTAATCATTCATTATTTGTAGATGCCACAGAACAATCTGAAGAGCTGACAGAACAAACGTTATTCCCTGTAGATTTTTTTTTTTAAATATTTATTGTATGCTTAAAGTTTGTATGAGGTAGTTCTATGAACTCAGCAGTACTGAAGGTGGAGAGGACAGCAATGTGTGAATTTAAAGCCTTTTAGCGCTATTAAAAATCAAAGTCTTATTTATTTTTAAAACCACTTGGTTAAGGTTTTCCCTTTTCTTCTGGCACTTTGTTACTGTTGGGATAAATCTATTAACTATGGGCTGAGTCAGTGTGAATCTATTGCACTGTGAGCCATTTCAGGTTAATATTTCAAAGAGGGATTTATCTCTGTCAGTGTAATGGTACAAATACCTTTGTCCATCTGATGCCAACTTGTCTGCTGCTGGATCCTCACCTGGAGAATTTCGGTGGTGGCTTAGTTATTAATAGAGGGCAGATATGATCCTGAGCTATGATGAAAGAGGGTTTCCATGAAAAATGCACACAGCAATCATTATGGTTTTCAATTTAGTATTGTGAGCTTTGGGTAGCCTGAGTAAAAGCCCAAGTCATCCACATTTTTAAAGAGATTAATCTCTTCTTAAGAAAGTTGTGCTAGACTTGCTCCCTGAAATATGTATAAAAATGGCTCATAGAGGGCTCTGTGAGTCTCTCCCAGTTAGAATGTAGAATGTACCAAACAAAACACATTTTGGGTGTCACTAGATGCCACACAAGTCTGTAATGCAGCAGTACCTCTCTCTTCAATAATTAGAACTGGTATATCAGACTCTCCACATAGGATCTTGTAGGACTGGCTGGCTCAATGATGCACGTGATGAAAATTCTCTGTTTTGTTTCCTGCTGCCTCTAGTTCTGTAAAAGCAAAGAGAAACAGGGGGAATAAGCAGTCTGGTTATGTTGTGCCTGCTCAAATTTACCACTCTGTACCAGAAGAGAGAAGAAATACACAGGCATGAGGGCCAGAGCCACTAGTGGAACAAGAACAGCAGTGCCACTGTACAAGGAAAGAGGAGGGGACAGTACAAGAATAAAACAAATCAAAAATAATCATGGGGAGAGAAAGGAAAGACGTCCAGTAATAGAGAAATGTGTAAGAGAACAAGGGGGACAGCAGGGAACGGCCTACAAAAGACCTGTTTTCTACTTGACTGCCCTTGTTTTGGATGCAGACAGCTTTCCTGCAGTAAGGCCCTGGCATTTAGAAATAGAGTTCAATAGGACTTAAAGGCAGCTTGTATTTGAAAAGCTTTATTATGAACCCAGTCCTTCTTTCCTATTCCAATTCTGATTATTCCAACAGAGAGACTGATCTTGCTTTTCATTTGGGTATGAGGCAAGCAGAAATTTTTACTGCAGTAATCAGTTCATCAGGAGCACTGAAGGCACCTAATTCAACTTGTATTTTTCAATGTAAATCAGGGAAGATTCAAATGGAATAAAATGAGTGTGAGAGAGGAATAAGAGCCTGGATCCATTGCCCTTGTAGAGGCAAAGAATGGGAATAGTCTTGCTTATGCATCTCTGCCACTGCATAAATCCAAGAGACCTGCCTGTGGGGTGTAATAGATGGGCAGCCACTGGCCATATCTGGGTATTATAGAATCATAGAATCAATTGGGTTG
>VZRE01010255.1:0-52741 GCA_013396775.1 Cephalopterus ornatus | reverse complement strand
CTCTTTTAGGCCTGATTCTTGTTTCACTACAATTGAGCAAAGTGCTAATCTCTCTTAAGCTTAGACCCACGTGTGAGGCATCATTTAAGTTACATGGTTAAACACTATTATTCAATGCCTTCTGCCTTTTTGAAGGAGCATAAAAGTTGAGTTTCTTTTCTTTTAAATATTAAATCCTCTTTGAAACAAGTTGTTCAGTTATATGGCCAAGTTCCTACCCAGGAGTAATCTGTAATAAGCACTTCGATGGGTAACAAAATCATACAATCTTAGAATCAACAGAGTTGTAAAAGACCTTCGAGATCATCAACTTAACTGAAATTCAGTATGCTACAATATGAAAAAGAATGTTTTTTTCTGGTCTTCTTGAACATATATTGTTCCTCCTGCCTGGAAAGAAGCATCTATTTCATTTGGATGCCTTCCCACTGCTCCTGTAGATGTGCCACAGTTTAATACCTTTTTATTTGTCCTTCTCATGATTTTTTGCCACCCTCCAGCCTGCCCAAAGTTCATCCTTCTATCCCTTCTTTTCCATTTCCCAATCTGTCTCAAGCTCCACTTCACCTTAGTAAACTGTTTCTAATTTTCTTAACTCTGTTATGTGTTACCTTCTTGGGTTTTGATAGTAAATAACACATTTTTTTCACTTCCCTTTGTAGATTGAGTTTCAGATTTCAAACCTTTGCTATACATATGTATATGCACATAGACATTTATCTTATTTATTTATCCACTCTTCATTTTTGGGCCTTCACAAATTGAAAGAGTGACTCTGAAACCACTGTTCTTAAAAACCATATTCTGGCATTTACCGGCTCCTTTGCTCAACATACAATTTAAAGCAAGATAAGTAAGTAGGACTTTCCATGTGCACATCAACTGCATTTTCCTTTTCCCTAATCAAAAATCTCAACCATGTTCTACCTGCCTTCTCCAACATAAGTTAATCTTGACTTCTTTTTCAGAACCAATGAGAACCATTCCTCCAGTGGTTTGTGGAAGATTTTGTACCTGCATTAGAAGAAACATGCAATGCATACGTGCAGTGTCTTTCCCATTCACGTTATAATTTCCCCTATACTCTTGGGGGAGTAGGGTCCATTTCACACAACCTCTAGAATTGTGTGCAGCATAAAGCCTGTTCTTGCTTTTAGCTTTAAGTGGATGCATTGCATTATGCAGTCATCAAGTTAAAGCCTTAATTTAGATTATTAATGAATCCTTTTTAGTGAACTAATGTAAAAGTTCAAGTATATTTTACAAAAAAACAAATTCACGTTGCTCAGAATATGAAAGTGATTCCTGAAATATAGTTATGCCTGTCTTTTTGCCTTTTGATAAAATACTAGCAGAGTTTCGTAAAGCAAAAAGAAGATATTCCTCCTGCAATATATCTACACCTACTGCAAATAACAAAAATGGAAGGAGAATTAAAAAAAACCCTCAGGAAGAACCCTGTATGTGGCAAAAAAAATGTCCACCTTAGTCTACATTTCAGAATCCCTTCTTTCCTATCTTATGACAGTGATCACCTTTCTTGACATGTTGGCTTTGGGGGATTGTTTTGTACAGCATGGCATACACTCAATGTAGTGTATGGTACCTCTAAACACAATATTGAATGTGCTACATATGCTGCCTGCACTATATGTGTGCAGCACACAGCATTACCCAATATAATTTGATAGTACTGATGTGATGTACTCCTTCAGGCCTGCTTAGTAGGCAAAAAGCACACAGGTGTACATATTACACGCATCTGCATGAAAGCTAGCATTTTGCAGTGGGGATACAGAAAGACAGGTAAAACCCCCATGCTATTAATGCACAGTAGCCATCTTTAGAATGATCTCAAGTGCTGCAGAAGATCTACGGTGTCTGCTGTGTTCTGGAACCACATTTTCACAGCTCAGTTTTTGTATTTATTATTCCTGTTACTCACAATGCCTTTTAGCAATCTGAAGTACGACATGCAAGCAAATGTTATGACAATAAATATTATCAGACCAGAAAGCAGTTCCCCTCATTGGGATTAGAAGTTCTGGGGCAGGATTTTACAGCGACTGAGCTGTTGAAGGGAAATGGGGAAGAGAAATATTCCTGTCTGAAATCAGAAAGACCGCTGCTAACTGTCTGAGAAGCAAGGTAAGGTGTAGAAATTGTAACTCAAGTAGATGTATGTCTGTGTTGCTAGCACATATCTGTGTAGGCAATCATAGGAGTTCAGTTCTCTGCTAAACCAAGACACTGGCACTTCAAGTAAGCAACCTGAAAAAAAAAGCTGACAAGTATATGGACCAGCAAAGAAATGAACTTCTTCAGAAATTAGCTGAGATCAGATTAAGGAAGGCAGTGAACTCATACCAGACATAAATGAAGGAATGCCTCAACCTGAGGTTCAATTGGAATTTTAGTGCAGATCTCTTGAATACTGACACACTTGCATGACAGCAATGTCTTACATGAAAAATGTCATTTCTTAAAGTTTCACTCCTGGTGGATTAAAATGTATTCTGCATAACACTTCTTTGATCTATTCCCTTGTTAGAGAAAACTACTGGTTAGATGTGTTCCAGTACTCCTGTAAGCAGTATTTTCTGGTTCCTCGAAGGCTGACTTACCAGCTGACTAAAGACAGAAGTTTGATCTGATTCAGGCAAAGATGAAGAGCAACAGATGCTGACTACCATGTTGAACAAAGGTGTAGAGAAGAAAAAGAACATTCGCAGAATCTGGTTATCCCTTTAATGTTGGTTCACAATTGACTAACATACAAGTGTCATAATAATACATGAGACTTCGGAGATAACTGCATTAACAAGCTGATGCTCTGGGAAAATAAAAAAAAAAAATCAAATTTTTATTTTTCCACATTTTTCCAGTAAATACGTACAAATAATTAAAAAATGGGAAGAAAACTGAAAGAAAAAGAACAATTAGACTTTGACTGCAGGGGGAGAGGATGACAGATTTTATATTAAGTTGTCTATTACTTCCCATAACTAAAGCATCATGCAAACTTTTCTTTGAAAACCTCTCATTTATATATAAACACAATACATCACACTTTTAATGAGGAATGTGAAGTTATCTCTAGTGCCAAACTGAACAAATTTGCTTTGATTTTCAAAACTCAAGTGTCTAATTAGAGTTAATATGAATAAGACATCCAAATCCATGTGTGACTCTAAAAAAACTCCTCCACTTTTTTATTTTTTTTCCCTAAAAAACCCTGAATCCCACTAGTTCAGAACATGACCTGACCTAAATTGAGAGCACTTCATTCACTCTCTAGGCAATTCATATGAGTCAAATCTAAAAGTCTGTGCTTATAAACTAAAGCAAATCCTGACATATTTTTGATCACTGGTACACAGCTGTCCAATACAGTTAGATTGCTGGAATACTCCCCAGCATGATTTTGGCCCAGGCCAGCCAGAGTTTCCGAAGCAATCCCCAATGCACAGTCTGGAGAGTGGCATGGGCCCTGTTAGTAAAGGTTATGACCATGTGGTGAGCTTCCTCTGGCCTAATCATCTAGCATTATCCTGTTAAACTGCCCACATATAAACCAGCAAGCCCTGCTGCAGCATCTTCTTTCTTGTGCATATGGTTGAAATCCTGGCTTTTTTGAGGGAAGGTTTGCAATAAAAGGGTTGTAAATTAAGAATGTCATATGTGCTGTGCTAGCCTGCTTGTGCTACACTCTACTAACCCTGAGCTAAAGATGGCTTCAGAGGACGTCAGACTGGCAATCAACATAAACAGTGGAAGTGGGAGCAGGAGAGGTGCCAGAAGGCACTGAATTTTGGACTGTGGCAGAAACTGCAGGAGACATACAGAAGCACCCAGCACTCTCCATGGTGGTTGAAGGATGCAACAACCTGTTTTGTTGTAGGTATGTGAAGTATTGCACATGAAGCAGAGGTAAGGTGACATGTATATTGCCTTAGAAAAGTGATGTGCAGAAAGATTGCAAAGGTCTGCAATACGAGTCAAGGCTTTGCCCACCACCTTGCTGTCAGTATACTGTATATTTCAAAATACAGTCACCACTGTATTTCAGAAGAAGGAGAGTTTAAATGTATATACACAGGCTGTGTCATGCCTTGTGGCCACAAACTAAAGAGGCCTGTTTCTATTAGTCAGATGTAGTGAAAGTCACTTAAGAGAATAAATCAAGAATGATGATATAACTCTTTGGTGAAGCAAGGAGGCTAATGTTCCTGGCTGGAAGGGCAAGGCAATGTGAAAACTGTGCATGGAAAGAGGGAACAAAGACTGAGAAAGAGAGAATGAACAAAAGAATGAAGGGAAATAGGAAGAAGAGGGAAGGAAATAAAGAGACAGAGAACAGAATGAAAGGCAAGTGCATACTTCCAGGTTAATCAGCTTTAGATTATTTATTCATATGCATTTATTATACTGCATTTCCTTGGTACATGGCCCACATTCTTATTTAGAGAGAAGGGAATGACAGAATACTGGACAACAGGGATTTGCACATTACTTCATCCATTACTGGGCATGTTACTGTTTTTCTGAGGTTAACGCATTTTTTTAAAATGCCATGCCCCAGCAGCATGAAAATCAGTATTTAAATTTTAAACAGAAGGTTTGAGTGAATTTAGGCCTGCAATCTTGACACTTCTTTGTTCCTTTCTGTATACAAGTTCAGCTTTCTGGATAAGGAACTGAACAGAATATTTTCAGAAAAGCATCAAGGAAGAGTGAAGCTATTAAAGGATATTGTCATGCTGTTGAAGAATATTTTCATGCTTTTCTGAACCTACGTGCAGTACTATCTCTCATTGTACTGTCATTAAGGTTAGAAAGCTTGACTCTAATTCTGTCATAGATGGGTGTAATTCAGGAGACTAGTTTTCTAATCTGGCTTGTTTGGTCATGGGCTTGCCAAGCTGTTAAAGAGGCTTTTAAATTAAATTTGTTGCAGAAGGGGAACCTCACATCAAACCAGTTTGATTCCAGGGCCAGCAAAAGATTCCCTGAGCCTAGAGAGGGATCACAGGTCAGCATGAGAGCACTTGAAGGTCAGCACAAAGGAATCCCAGCCACTCCAGTCAAAAAGTCAGTTTCACCAGGGGCTCAACCTAAATGCCTCTATGCAAACACACACAGCATGAGGAATAAACAAGAGGAGTTAGAGATGTGCACATGCCTACATAGTTATGATCTTATTGGCATCATGAAGATGTGGTGGGATGGCTTCTATGACGGGAGTATTGGAATGAAATGATTCGGTAGGAGGGATGGGCAGGGAAGATGGGAAAAAGATTGCCATCCTCTAAGTCAGTGACCAGCTGGAGTGCATGGAGCTCTGCCCAGGCAAGGATTAGGAGGCAATCGAGAGTTTATGGATAAGTATTAAAGGGAAGGTAGGGACAGGTGACATTGTAGTGCTGGTTTGTTACAGGCCGCCCAACAGAGAAGACCGTGTGGGTGAGGCCTTCTATAGACAGATTGGAACAGCCTCAAGTTCACAAACTCTGGGCCTCAGAGAGAACTTCAACTGTGTTGTTGGAGAGACAATACAGCAGGGCATAAGCAATCCAGGAGGCTCCTGGAATTCATCGATGATCACTTCCTTCTCCAAGTGATAGGTGAGCCCATGAGGAGAGGTGCTATGCTGGACCTTGTTCTCACCAAAAAAGAGGAGCTGATGGGGAAGGCAGCTCAAGTGCAGCCTTAGCTGCAGTGACCATGAAATGGTAAAGTTTGAATCTCGAGCATGGAGAGGGGGCATGCAGCAAGCTCACTACCCTGGACTTCAGGAGAGCAGAGTTTGGCCTCTTCAGGCATCTGCTTGATGGAATACCATGAGATAAAGCCCTGGAAGGAAAAGGAGTCCAAGAAAGCCAGCAGGTTGGAGGAGGTGATTCTCACCCTCTACTCTACTCTCATGAGACCCCACTCAGAGTACTGCATACAGCTCTGGGGCCCCAACATAAGAAGGATGTGGACCTGCTGGAGCAAGTCTGGAGGAGGCCATGAAGATGATCAGAGGGCTGTAGCACCTATCCTATGAGGACAGGCTTGTGAGAGTTAGGGTTGTTCAGCATGGGGAAGAGAAGGCTCTGAGGAGACCTTAGAGCACCTTGCAATACCTAAACGGGCCTATAAGAGAGCTGGAGAGGAAATTTTGACAAAGGCATGTGGCGATAAGACAAGGCATAATGGCTTTAAACTGAAAAAGAGTTAGTTTAGGTTAGATATCAGGAAGAAATTCTTTACTGTGAAGGTGGTGAGGCACTAGAACAGGTTGCTCAGAAAAGTTGTGGATGCCCCATTCGAGGCTGAGTTGGACATGCCTTTGATGAACTTGGTCTAGTAGAAGGTGTCTGCCCATGGCAGGGAAGTTGGAACCAAATGTCCCTTCAACCCAGACCATTCTATGATTCTGTCTTCTATGAGACTATTAGAAATGAGTTCATCACTTCATACCTTAGAATTAATGAATACATTTGGAAAATATATTAATATACACTTACAACAAGTGTGTCAGATGTCCTGAATATTATTGTCATAGGAAAATAATTATTTTATTTTTTTCATTAAAATTAATTTAATTATAAATTTATTTAATTATATATAATTATTTTTTCATTTATATAAAATAATTCCAGAGGCAATCCATGTTTCAGAGATGAATTAAGTTATGAATTTCTGAAGTCCTTCAGCATTATGAGGAGTTGACAGCACACTTTATGTAACAGCACTTCTCACCATTTTTAAGAAGTTTTTGAACAGGTAGAGATCAAGCCAAGATCATTTGATAAGAACCAAGGAAACCAACCAGGAAGATCATCTTAGAATGGAAATTGTAATGTATAAAAGAAGCAGTCTTTCACTAGCAACTAGTTGCCCACATAGCAAGACTTTACCTCTGTGCCTTGCATGAAGAGAGATGTCATAGCCTATAAAAATGTTCTGCAAGGAAGTGTAGGGAAAAAGGTGCTTTGAATTTTCTGTTGTAAGCCCTATGACTACTAGTAAGTTAAATTAGATGATTCTCTCTTCTTCTTGTCCTTTTTCTAAAGCAGTTACTTCTGAGATCCTTTACTCAAAGTGAGTCTGTAATTTTCACTGTAGCATTTCCAGGAGGTAAAATGTAGCAGTAATCTGATGCTAACAGAAATACTGTGGGTTGCTTACTTACATCTTACTTCTAGCTACCCAAATACAGTACGAGGATGAGAATTAGTTGAAGAAAAGCTTTACCAAGCCTGTGAGTCTGAAGCATCTCCCATTCTACAAACTTTTACAGAGTTTTAATTCCCACTGAACTTTTTGAAATGTGGTTTAACAGGTGTTTACAGAAAAGAGGTCTGAATAAAGACCACAACTGAGGAGCTTGAACTCCCGCTAAGTATTTATACATTACATCTCTCTTTTCTGAGTTATTTACCACAAAAATGTAATTGTCAGGATAAAACTAGGGATCAGTATGGATGAATTTGAGTACATGTAGAGAAAGTGTTTTGAAAATATAAAAGGAGAAAATCTTTATATAAGTGTTAATTAGTGTTTTCTAAACAAAATATTTCTTTTTTAAGAGCCATTACAAAAGAAGTGATCTTTCAGTGATTCCTGAAAGGAATCACAAGGAATTTAAAAAGTCATTCCTTAAAGGAATCCTTAGGTAGATATCATGGACATTGTATTATGCCTTGTATATGGACAGATCTCAGATGCTGCATAGATTTTGGGACAGGAATGTTTTCATATTTTGATAAAAATTATTTCCATTGAACACTAAATTTAAATTAATAACCTGTGTCTCCATATTTCCATCCAGTTTGGTATGTAGTTGATTCAGCTGAGTATAGAAAAGGTCAGATGTGATGAGATTTATTAAAAAATGTGCTCCACACTTATGCTTGTCAGAAAGAATGATAAGAAATAGCTACTAGCTATTTATCAGTAAAATTTTCACATAAAACTTGATATTTCTTTCAAAATCAGAAATAACAGCACCAGTTAGGGAAAAATCTTAATAAAAAAATCAGGAAGCTTCCAATAAAAATTCCTATCACTAGTGAGATATAGCTATTTCTAACATTTTGATGTTCCTTTAAACAGAAAATTTAAAAAAGGTACAATTTGAATTATTTTAGAGTTAATAATAAAATATTTACATTTTCATTTCATTTTTTCATTATTTAAATTCTGTGATAAATATTAAAACTACTTAAGCAGTATTTTGTGGTCCTGGTAAGTATTTAAGACAATTTTCTGTGCATTTTGAACAGAATTGCTAGAGGGCTTAGGGTAGTAAAATAAAAATTTTATTAATTTAATAATATCAAGATATCACTTCCAGAAAACATTTTTCTCTTGCTGTAGTAATACTTTGGGTATTTAACACAGATTGCTTCAAAACACTACACCTACAGCAATGTCTCAATGTGGTATAGAAACAAGTTCAGTTTTAATTCTGGAATGGAAAAAAAATAAGTTACGAATTGTGAAATATTTTCAGGTGAACTACTGATCTAGATTAGAGATGAGTTTATTACAGTATTTGCATACAAAATATTCCTACGGATGAAATGGCCAAAGTAGGTGACTTATAAATAATAAAATTTATACTCTTGATAACATTTATATCTGGAGAAGCATTTTTTAAATATGTGAGTAACATTAAATGGTATTTTTGTTCATAAAACTAAAACACTGATTTAGTGTTTACTCCTTTGTACCAGGAGCTGCTGGTTTCTTATGAACCTACTAAGAAAAGCACTCAGATGCTATAAAGTATTTCTTAAAATGCTATTTGTTAGAGCTAAAACTATAAAGGGGAGGATTGGGAATCCTGAGTGGCAATGCCGAAGCATCCAAAGAGGGCACAGTACACTATGCAGATATCATCCGTGGGAAGGTTATCTCATTTTGGTCAGTCAAGACCTTACAAGGATTTTCTTAAAACAGCTCTAGTAATCATTTTAGATAAAAGGGATGTTCACATGAGAATTTCTAGCTACAGTCTTGGATAAAGACAAGGATGAGCAGGTGGAGCAGTGAATGATGCCAAGTGGGAGCTGCCTGCAGTCTCCTCTGCTGCAATGAGTTGGATAAGGTGACTACATAGCCATGGGACACACAAAGCACAGCCCATGTGAACTACAATGTGGATCACCAGCTCTTCCATGTACAGCAGTCTCCTGGTAAGGATTGCTACAACTAGCAACACTATTTCAAGAATCCAAGACAATGTGGTTGATAGTCTCTATGAAAACAAAAGCAGTTCATATATGCAAAACTGACAGTAGGTCAGTATCATGGTACATGATCAATTTGTCTAAGTTGCAAATACAAGGATGAATCTTGAGAGTGCCTTTGGGTTATCCAAGCCTGCTGTAAATAAGCAGCATTCACCTGATGTAAATGGAGCTGCAATGATAACCACCAGCAAAAGATGTGACTCAGGCTTCTTTATACCCCATACACACGCTAACAAAAAATTGATCCAAGCAATAGTAGTCCTTTGCAACAGGCATTATCCATGTTTTCATGAAAGCCCAGATTTTAAACTAGGAGCAAGAAGTTGAATATTAACTATCAGAGTGTATTATAATCTAATTTGTTATTGCTAGTTCGACTGCTTTTTGGTAAACTCCTTACCAGGAAGAGAGGGACAAAGAGAGAGGATGAAAGAATTGGATGCCTGAGGATATACATGAGTTCATCAGGTAGAGACAAAAATCTGCTCTTGTTGCAGTTTGGTTGGTTTTTTCTTCTCTGATGTTTTGCCTTTCTGGGAAGGAAGATATTTTCTCTTTGCTCAGGCTTGACACAATGAACTTTTCTGTAGTCTGGAAGAGGTGAGGTTTTTGAAGGTTTATAAGCTGTCTCTTCTCATAAGGTCTAGGAAGCTGAAGCCTACAATCAGCCTGGCTGCTGACAGAGCGAGGAAGTGATCAGATGGATGTTCACTTACTTCCCTGTGACCTCCTCTGTCACACTTGTCCTAAGCAGGCTGTGGTGAAACTATGTGCTGAATATAATCCTCAGGGCTCCCCTATGGCAGCACTTGCTACAGCCTTCCAAGACAGTTGCAGAAAGCACTCTAACTGGCAGTGCAGAAAGTTAAAGCCTTTTGGGGAAAGATACTTCTCTTTGGGAGTTCTGTTTATCTCCATCTGCAAAAACTGCTCCAGTACTTGTAGTTGTAAAGCAGTGGTTGACAGCAGATTTCACCACATACTGCAAAACTATGTACGGGACAAGAAACTATATTCACATACTGAGCAGGCTCATCTGACTTTAGGTCAGTAGTAAACTGACATATTGTGCTGGAAAATCTGTCTTCATCCTGAAGATTTACTTCTGCTATAACTTCCCTCCAGAGATAAATGGGCCTTTTTCCCAGCAGTTCCTGGTGGATCAGTTATCTTTCTCCTCTTGGAGACTCTTTTCTGGTAGCTACTGTGGGGAAATTAAACTTATTTGCTCCCTAGTTGAACTAAACAATTCACTGTAACAAAAAAAAGTACTTTAAAATGGAAATCTCAAGGTTTGATCCTCACTGATGAGAAGAATATTAGGTAGCCAAACTTCTTTCATTAATTTTACACCAAGCAGTAGACACAAACTGGCATATGGAAGACACAGGTGGCTCAGTGGAGAATACCATGAATAGTGGGTTTTCCTAGTTCAAGAAGGTAACAGAAGTAGCGTAATTTATCCGTCTATAATATGCTATCCTAATTATCCTGACCCAAGACTTCAGAAAACATATTCCTCTCTAGAATTTTACTTTTGTTTTTTTTTAGTTACACCAAATATGGTTATTCATTGCTTATGGATGAGGTTAAGAACAAACATCTGTAGAGATTTCACAGAAAGGTAATAAAAGGTGATAATACTTCCATTTGAGATTTGCGGTCAGTATGACCATAAGTCAAATGCATCCTTTATTTTTATCATGTGAATACAAAAATACATAGCCAATGTTAGAAGTATTTACTTGAATATTTTCAGTAAGTAAATAGGGTGTGTATTGACGCAAATTGATGAAAAAAGTTATATTGTTTTTCTTAAGAGAAAAACTAATAATACTGTCACCACTACCTAGATTTTTCCTCCCATTGTTATCAAATATAACATAACAACATCACTACAGCTACAAAATAGAAATGAGACTACTTTGAAGTCAGACAGGTATTTCCAACCTGTCCAGGCTCAACTAGAATGTACCTTTGTACCCAGCCACTGACTACTCTGCACATACTTCTAACACAGGAGAACTCCCAAAAACACAAATGATGTGATTAAATAAGAAAGAGAACACATAAGACTTACAGCAACTCCTGTTATTAGTGATAAAAGTTATAGAAGAGCCTTTGATGAAGGCCTTTCTGTATTTATTTGGCTCAGATGCAGAGAATAATTGAAGAAAACAGACTAAATCCTTCAGAACATATTAAAAACAATCAAAAAACCAACACAAAACCCTCCACAAAACCCCAAAGAAAACAAAAAAATTTAGATTTTGACAAGCTGCACACAAAAACATCCTTTTGTACAAGGAGCAGGAGGCCCCATGCTCCAGTGCGACAGATGTTTTTAGTAGTAAAGCACAATCTTTTGTGCTACCTTTAGATCTCTGGAACAGCATTATTAGCAGCTGCTGGGTGCTGCCCTCAATTCCACCATTTTGGTATTTTTCATGTGAATTCACTAGTTACTCTCTGTGGGAATAACATAGCTGCTGCTTGATCCACAAGTTAATGCAGTCTGTGAAAATATTGCACCGGGTGGTGAGTGCCTTAGAAATTAAATTTCTTAGGATAATGCAAACGTCCAAGCCTGTAATGGGAAGCCATACAGCTGAGAAGTTTAAAACAAACAGCTTTTTCTTTAGCACTTTCCCACCGCCCCACATCAAATTAAATATGTCAGGATGAGAGGTGAAAATACATATGTTGTTTCATGTTTCTTTCCTAGCTGTAAAATGTGGTTTCTGGGCACCTGGGAAGAAGCCTGACTATTTTATGTTCTCATCAAAGTAAGAGCACTCTATGAAAAAAGAAGCGATTGTGCCAACTGAGACCCTCTGAATTTGTGTAGTTGAAAGAAACTTTAACAAACAGGGGAGAAACTTCCTACACATCTACAGACTGGGTATCCTTCAGCATGGTGGAAGCAGGGAGCAAAGTGTAAGATTCAGAGAAAATTGAATGCTTTCTGCGGACCCAGAGTTTATATCTACACTAATCAACTGATAAAGGCCAGAACATGATCTGAAGCACTGTCATATGAGCAAAAATGTTGCTTAAGTCTATTGCTCTCCCTGGGATGATTTGATCTATGCCATGACACTCTCAAGCAACATTCCAAGGATACTACTGGTTCAAAGACTGTGCTTCTAATAGACTAAATGGATGAGGTTTCCCTTTTGTGGGCAAGAAAAGATTTTTTTTGCCACATGGAAGAATAATATGTCAGGTGACTAGTTGAGTGATGAGAGCCTAACCATGCTATCAGCTCCTAGAGAATGCCAGGGCCCAGGAAGAGCAATGCTAACTATTGAAGATGGAAGAGAGAGTTCTCCTGTAGCTCATGTATTCAAAAATCTCTGCCTGATCTAACACATATGGCCATGAAATTTCTCTTTAAAGATCAAGTAGCAAGGAAATTTAATACAGTAAAATTACACTCTTTTGTGTTCTTTTAAATTAGTATTTAGGGTTATTGATAGAAATCTTTATTACTTGCTACAATTAGTTTGGAAAATTGCATAGTTTGAACTAGACCCATGTGCTGTGTCCAGTTGCCAGAGGGAGACTGAAATTGCTTTGGTATTTCCTCTGTTGTAGATGAGAAAGTTTTGGCAGGCGTTTGGGAAGGATGTTCTTACCACAGGTCTTAGGTTCAGAATTTACTATTAGATCCCTCTAATCTAAGTTTCTGGAGCCCCACAACCTAAAATACCATATGTACCATGCACTGCTGTTGTGAGGGCCTGAGTGCACCAGTGTCTGGCCCTGACCAATCCTGCCTGGGGCCTCTCCCTGTGTGCACCCATGGGTCAGGAACCCCCTTTTGACTCTTCTCAGCCTAGGTCTGTTGTCCCTGCTCCACTGAGAGTGCAGGAATGCTGGTCTCCATCTGTGCCCTATCAAAAACTTGTATTACCAGCCAGACTTTTGACCATCCCTGGCTGCCACTCTTGGGCTTTTCTTGTTTGTTTCACCTTGGGAACTGTGAGATGGAGCCCTGGCAGATGAGATCCATGTCCTGCTGTTCATGTTTTCATGCTTGGTCTTCTTAACGAGCAGGCAGCCATTGCCCTGATAATTTTTAATAGTATGCTTGTAAATCATAATATAGGTTGAATTTGCGTTGCAGTTATTTTAGCACAAATCAGGAATGATATGAAGAAAATGATATGATTTTCACCTCTGTAAAATCACTTTATTCTCTACATGAAGTCCCAGCTGTCCAATATTTTATTAGCTGCGTAACTTTCTTGTCTAGTTACCATAAGACTTATTTCTCCCTCGATACAAACACCTGAATGAGAGGATATGCACCATATTTTATTATGTAATCTTTAAAGTCTTTGAGTTCTTTCATGCTGCATGTTGCAGAGAGAAGTAGAAAAGGGGGAAAAATGAAAACTTGGCAGAAACTTCAGAAGCTGAGTCAGTCCTGCCTGCAGGAGGTAAAAGCTGTTTGAGGAGATGTGTGGCACAGCTGAAAAATTGTGGGAGGAAGTTAGCAGACTACATGGGGTTAGGGAAGATGAAGGAGAGCTTGATAAGATGACCAGCACAATCCTGAAGAGACAAGCCTAAGTCAGTCTCCCATCAGTCACACTTCTATTCTAGTAGCCCACTTGCACAATTCATCTTTAGAGGTCCCTTCCAACCCAAACTGTTCTGCGATTATGAGGAGAAAACAGCAACTGTCTTTACCAAAGCAAACTTGAGTATATCTGTTTAACAGTGCAATTTAGCACTTTATTTCATGGGGAGGATTAGATTAGATATTAGGAAAAATTTCTTCATGGAAAGGGTTGTAAAGCACTGGAACAAACTGACCAGGGAAGTGGTAGGGTCACCATCCCTGTAAGTGTTCAAAAAAGATATGGATGTGACACCTAAGGATATGGTTTAGAGGTGAACATGGTGGTGGTGCTATGTTGAAGGCTGGAATTGATGATTTTATAGGTCTTTTCCAACCTTAACAATAATATGATTCTGTGGACCGTATACTTTCATACTAATCACCTGCTACTTCTAAATTTTGAAGATGTCTTGTATTGAATACAGGTTAGTAGCACTGTGTGCATCCAGAAACTAGATATGCCATTTATAAATCCTGACACTATTTCATAGCAACTGTTCCAAAGCTCACCATTATACAGCTGTTTTTTATCCAGGTACTTTCGTTCTCTATCAACAGGAATATTTTCTACATGAAATTTTTATTTGCCTTGTTGGAGATAGACACTCTAGGTATTAACCTTAAAACTCTAAGTTGCCCCATTTGAAATATGAAGCTATGTACTTTATTCCTTTCAATGCAATGGAATAAATTACTTCTTTCTAAACCTTTAAAAATGTCTCTTCAGCTACTCCCTCCTCCACTGTACTTACTGTAATGAATAAGCTATTCAATGGGCCATTAGAACAACTCCACAGTCAGGTGAATTCGTCTGTTCCAAATAACTACATCAGAGAATTTTCTTGTTTTTCTTTTAAGTTGATTGCCATTCTTTATAAAAGGTTTGAAAAGTCTTCTTCATTTATTGATGAAAGTTTTCTGTGGGAAAAGCAACTGGGCTATTTGATGTTTTTCAGTTCTCAGGAGCTCTTTGACTTCTGGTCAACTTCATACCTTCTTTCTGTTGAAGTGTCAAATACTACCAAGAGCTCAATTTGTCTAATCCACAATCTCAGTATGGTTTGCAATTCATGGAGTTCTTGTCTTCATTAGAAGGCCAAATTACACTTAGCTATTGCAGTTCTGCACAAAAGTAATTATCTGTTATTGTAAGCCAAATAATATATCGATTTTCTAGTGGTCTTGATTAGATTCAATGGTTTTTATTCAGAATTGCATGTATGAGGCTGAGATTTTTATGACTGCCCCTTCAGTTACAACAGAAGTATCCTCATGAGCCACACCAAACCACCTGTCTCTTGATAAAGAAGATGAGGCGTAGATTAGTAATGTACACTATGGGATACCTAATTAGAGGCTGAATCCTCCTAGAAAAGCCAATGGCAAAAGTCTCTTCCAGCAAGAAAAGGTGAGGCAGAAAAGCAGAAGAAGGTTTTCTCCTCTTATATTTTCCAGCAATAAATAAATGACCAGGAAATCATAGGCACAAATACTCACCGCCTTGTCAACAAGATGTCCCATTAACATACACTAGTTAAGAATAGGGGGTCCAAGGATTTAGACTGAAGACTGGATAAGCTGCCTGAACAAGCTACGATTACTGGCGTAGAGTAAATAGAGAACTGGTACCAGAGGCCCCACCTTTTCACAGATTTTGCTGAACTTAGGCAAGTTCTTACTCCAACCAAGAAGTCTGCTGCCTATTCTCACACCACACAGTAAAATCTAAGCATACATTTTAATGAAGGACACAGCATAAATACTTGAAACAAGCCACTTAGGAAGAAAAAGATACTTTCTATCCTACATACCAGAAGAATTGGGCAAAGAGGAAAAAATTAAATGATGTGCATTTCCATTGCAGCTAGAAAAAAAAATATAAAATGAAAATATGACAACAAAGTGACATTTTTCATTTTTCAGTATAAAACATGATATGCAATGTTTGTGAGGAAAAAGAATTTTAACAATTAAAAGATTAGATAAGAATGAATAATTTCTATCCAAGTTATAACTTTTATATGTAAATTACATATTTTCTTGTACTATTTACCATCTCCATTTATTCCAACTTGGTTTTATCTGTGAATCCTTCCACCCATATCTCCTAGTGTCCACCTTTTTTTCTTATCCTTTTCCTTCCTTAATTTTATTTTTCTTTTTTGTTTTATTATTTATAAAAACCTGTTATGAAGTTAACATTTTTGCTGCAGCTTTTAATTCCCTGTCATGCATGCCTGTGTTCTGTTCTTGCTTCTTCTTTGATGACTTAATTCCAATAGACAGAAAAATGAAAATAGTGAACTTCATGTATTTTTAAAAATAAAATTATAAATATATTTATGTATTTATAAACATATATTAAATAATAGAATCAAAGAATATCTCCAGTTGGAAAGGATTATAAGGAACATGCAGTCCTACTCCCTGAAAATTTCAATTGACCAGAAGAGGAGAAATCTATTTTGGGATGACTTCAGGGATTTGTTCAGCACTGAATTAAAACTTAAAAATCCTTTTCTCTGTATACGGTTTATAGTCCATCTGTGAAGATGTTCCTAATTGAAAAACTATGTTTTCCATTCGGATCTCTCTGTAACTGTTCTGGGGAAGTTAAAATAGGCAGCAGTTAAGCCTGATAAGTGTCCTAGAAGTAGCAAAATGGCCTTGGTGTTATTGACTGTTCTGTCCAGCTCATAGAGCCAGAATTGTTACTGAGGGAGGTGTTGGACAGTCACAGTAAACACTAGGAAATTCTGGAGAGACAGCCAGCAGGACTAATTGCGTCTCCCATCTCCAGCTGCCCCAGGAGCAGCAGTACTCTAGCTCTCAATCCCTTCTGCTGACCCCTGGAGCAATGCATTTAAAATGTGCCATTGCTGCTGAAAATTTATGCCTGCTCTGATTCTCTCTTCTATGACAGGAGAATGTAACAAGGGATTCGGAAATGGATCCCCTAAAAATAGTGTCCTAATTAAATTTGTATAAAATATTTTGGCTTGTCTAAACAATGTTGTTGGATAGAAGGGCAGTGTTGCCAAACTTTAATCTACCAGAAAGAAAAAACTTCTCTGATGCAATAGTTTCATAAAAGTTAAGAAGAGAAGTGAGTCATTCCTACATAAGGATTGAGTTCTTCAAAACAAGTAACTTCAGTATCATTCCTAGCCTCAGTATCTTGTGATTGATACAGGCAGGGGGAAGCACTGCAATACACTGAGTCTTTGATACCTTCCAGTATTAAGCTCATAGCATTGATCCAGTTGTCCACAGTTAATGGGGTAACTACTTACAGATTAATTGTGGAGACATTTGTATTAGATTGGTCGGAATGCACTTTGAGTTGTAAGACTATGTATGTCATTATCATATAACGTAATTATTTTATTAACTTTAGTATTATCCTAGTTCAAAGACCAAAGCAACCTATAGTATACTGTATGTCTGTTTATCACTACATTAGTTCAGGAACAGATGAATGATTTCAGGATTCAAGGTAGTTTATGTGTTATTGATATTTAAACTTAATGAAAGTGACTTAACTACTATTTATTTATCAAAAAATTAGTACCTATTCTATGCCTCTGAATAACCTAGGTGGCCAGAATAGGGGTTCAGATTCAGAATGTCTCTGCAATGCATGCATGCCAAGCATGTTTTATATAGAGAGTCATAGAATCATTTAGGTTGCAAAAGACTTTAAGACCATAGAATCCAACCTCTAACCTAGCACTGCCAAGTACACCATTAAACCATGTCCCTAAGTGCCACATCTGCATGTCTTTTGAATAACTCCAGGTAACTCAACCACTTCCCTGGGCAACCTGTTTGGTGAAGAAAGTCATCATAATATCCAACTAAACCTCCCCTGACACAAATTAAGCTGATTTCTCTTGTCCTAATGCTTGCTATTTTGGAGAAAAGACCGATGTCCAAATCTCTGTAGTGTTCTTTCAGGCATTGTAGAGAGTGACGTCTCCTCTGAGCCTCCTTTTCTTCAGGCTAAACAACCACAGCTCCCTCAGCTGCCCCTCATCTGTGCTCCAGATCCTTCACAAGCTCTGTTGCCCTTCTGTAGACATGCTTCAGTACCTCAATGTCTTCCCTGTAGTGAAGGGACCAAAACTGAACACAGTCTTTGTGACATAGTCTCACCAGTGCCAAGTACAGAGGGACAATCACTGCCATAGTCCTGCTGGCCACATTGATACAAGCCAGGATGCCACTGGCCTTCTTGGCCACCTGGGAACACTACTGGCTCATGTGAACACTGCTGGCCATTGTTCAGCTGCTGTTGACCTCCAGGTCCTTTTCCTCTGGGCAGCTTTCCAGTTACTTCCCCAGGCTTGTAGCATTGCATGGGATTGATGTGACCCAAGTGCAGGACCTGGCCCTTCACCCTGTTGAACCTCATACATAATTGATGGCTTTGAGCCTGTCCAGATCCCTCTGTGGAGCCTTCCAGCAGATCAACACTTACACCCAACTTAATGTCATCTGCAAGATGACAGGGCCCTCAAATGATCCTCTTGTCCAGATCATTAGTAAAGATGTTAAACAGAACTGGTCCCAATACTGAGCCCAGAGGAACACTACTTGAGACTGGCTGCCAGCTGGATTTAACTTCATTGACCACTGGTCTCTGGGCTTGGACATCCAGACAGTGTTTTACCCAGCAAATAGTGCACCTGTCCAAGCCATGAGCAGTGAGTTTCTTCAGGAGAATATTGTGGGAAGTGGTGTCAAAGGCTTTACAAAAGTCCAGGTATACAACATCCACAGCTTCTCCCTAATCCACTAGGTGGGTTGTCTTGTATGTGTCACAGTGACAGCACTCAAAATGATTTGTTCTGTGACCTTCCCCAGCACCTGTCACACTGAGAGGCCTGTAGTTCTACAGATCCTCCTTCTTGTAGATGGGTGCCATGTTTGCTGAGCTCCAGTTAACTGGGACTTCTTCAGTCAGCCAGGGATACTGGTAAATCAGTGAAAGTGACTTTTTGAGCTCTTCCACCAGTTCCCTCAGTATCCTTGTGTGGATCCCATCCAGTTCCATAGACCTGTGCATGACTAAGAGGTGTAGCAGTTCACTGACCACTTGCTCTTGGATTATGGATGTTTCAATCTGCTCCTTGTCCCTTTCTTCTGGATTAGAGGACTTGGTACCCTGAGGACAACTAGTCTTGCTAACAGAGAATGTGGCAATGAAGGCATTAAGTACCTCAGCGTTTTACTCATCCTTTGTCACTATGTTTTCACCTGCATCAAATAAAGGAAAAAGGAGATTTTCCTTAACCATTCTTTTGTTGGAAATATATTTATAGAAACTGTTCTATTGGGTTTTTTTGAAAGGTTTTGTTTTGTTCTTTTTACAGTAGTAGACAGATTAAGTTCTAGTTGGTCTTTTGGCCCTTCTCATTTTCTTCCTGCAGAACCTCATGACAATTTTGTAGTCGTCTAGAGTGGCCTGCCACTTCTTCCAATGGTAATAAGGTTTCCTTTTTTTCCTGAGTTTCAGCCAAAGCTCTCGGTTCAGAAAGCCATCTCATCTTTCTGCACATGAGGATTGTCTGCACCTTTAACATTTCCTTCTTGAAGAATGTCCAGTCTTTCTGTACTTCCTCGCTCTTCAGAACTGGATTCCAAGGGACTCTGTCAGCCAGGCTCTTCAACAGGCCAAAGTCTGCCCTCCAGAAGTCTAAAGCAGCAGTTCTGTTTATTCTCCTTCTTACTTCTCCAAGAATTAAAAACTATCATTTCATGATATCTATGTCCAGGGTGTCCTCCAGCTATCACAAGTCCTTCTCTGTTTGCAAACAGCAGGTCCACATTAGGAATATGTATTCTGTATAGATGTTGCATTTTCTCTGTACAGGTTCAGAGGACTTGTTTGGAGTTTCAATGTACCATACTGCCAGATCCCAAGCAGATTTTGAGCATCTTTGGCAAATGGTCAAATTTCTCTCTTTCTGCCATGCAGAGAAAATGGCCAACAGGTGAAAAGAACAAACAAAAGCAAGTCTCACGATCAGATATGATGTGATCCTATTCTACTTAGGACTTTCTAAGTGCAATAATTATGGAGAATAATCTCACCCCTTGTTTCCTGCACTGCATTTTAGGTATGGCTACCTTTTTTCACTTTGATGTTTTAGAGAACACTGTTCTTTTGTCCATACATTTTTATTTTTAAAAAAAATCAAAGCACATTTTAGATTTGAAGTCACTGAACGTTAAGGTTTTGATTAGCTTGAAGATTGAGCTTGTATTTAGGCAAAAAATAAAGCTACTTTTCATGTTCTCATGTTTAACACCATAGCTTGCTTAAAAATGTACTGCCACTGAGAATTGTTCTCAATCAGTCTTTGTTCTGTTCAAGCTTAGCATTAGGAAGTTGATATAATGGATATTCTTCTGCCTTGGAATATTCAGTTATTTGAAAAAAGATTGTACCTATATCAGCCTCACAATACCCTCAAAGTACACTAGAGATAAAGGCCTTTCATAATCATTGATACAGTATCTCAATGAGAACAGGTTTTTTGATTGCTTATAATTGCAAATTTCAGTGTCCATTGATAATGGACATAATAATTTATTTTATTATAATAATTTATTTTGCTAAAGCACTTCATAATGATTGAAGGTTTGGGTTTTTTTTCAGATGCAGTAAACCTTACTGTCCAAAGAGGACTTAGATTAGTTGGTTTAAAGCCAGAATGCATCAAGAGTGACAAAGCGTGTTATATGTGTAAGAAAGCATCTTTTCATACGGAGAACTGTCCCATGTGAATATAAAACCAAATCAGTTAAGAGTATTTCTCTTCTTGGTATATCACTGACTTCATATGAGCCATTAATTCTGGCTACCCCAGACACAACTGGAATGAGATGTGGCAATCTGCACAATATCAGAATTCATGTGCATTCAGTAATATAGGATTCAAGCTTAATTGCTCACAGATTGCTGCATATATAACATCTGAGAGGCAGAATTCCTATGATTAGAAAAGTCACAGAATGGGTATTTGATTGTTTTTATTACTGTAAAATTAATTCTTTTTCTCTAAACACTCATGGTTTTCATCCAGTGTAAATAAACCTATTTTTCAATGTGCTTTTGTTGCTAAATAGCAACTAAAACATAGTATTGCCAATTCCTCTGACTTTACATGCGTTTTGCAGCATTTATTGGTTTTTTCTTAAAGCCTCCACTCCTGAAGATATGAGATTGCTGAACAATTTTAGCTTTCATTATGAAAAATGTGAACACTCAGATTTCATAGTTGTACAGGAAAAGCTTGAAAATTATAAGACTAAGGCTTACAAATCATTTGGCATAACAAAAAAAAAATCTAAAATATGTTATTTTTAAAAATCTTATCATTTAAACGAGCCTCATTATTTCAGGTTGGGGTGGAAGGGGAGGAAAAAGGAAGTATGACTCATGGGTTTGAATGTAGGAGGTTTATAATAGTGAAAATATAGGCACAATGTTAAAATACTGCTTCATGCTTGTCACAGCCCTGCTAGGAGCACGGGGAACGTCCACCCCAGGGGAAAGGATCAAGACAGGACAAAGGCTCAAAGGGGAGTGAACACTTTATTAAAATGGCTGCGCCCTTATATAGGGTGAGCTGTGGAACTTTCCAGAAAACAGGAGGGGTTACAACATTTAAGGTAACAGGAGGGGAACTTTCCATATTGGGAAGTTAGGGGTGGTGCAATGACCTACTAAGGGCTATAGGATGGGGTTTAACCATAAAAGGAAATGAACAAGGACAGTAACTGGGGTACAAACAATGAAAGCTTTTTAAACCACAATAGAGTCCTTTTTAGTTGCGATTGACTCAGTCGTAACTAAACTACTTCTTCTTTGTCCAGATTTGCAATGAACTTGTGGTAGAGGTCCATCTCTATTGTCATAGGGTCATCCCCCACACATGCTCAGCTTTCTTCCCTGATGTTTCTGATACATTGATGATACACTAATTGTTTTTGAAATGACCTTCAACACTGAAAAAATCTGGGTAAAAGCATAATGGATTTTTGATCGCAGAAAGCCTTTAACTGTTAAAGAATCACTTTTGAAACTATTTCTATTTTAAACACAATTTAAGAGCTTTCTGTGTAAGAGGCCCTACCTGTGTTCAGTTCTGACCTGCTCAGGACAAGAGAGACACATAGTTTCCTGGAGCAAGTCCAGCAGATGTCAAAGACAATTAGGGAACTGGAGCACCTCACTCATGAAAAAATGCTGAGGGAGCTGGGCCTGTTTAGCTTCGATATAACTGAGACAGGATCTTATCAATAATATCTGAAGGGAGAGTGTTAAGAGGATGGAACCAGGCTCTTGTCTGTGGTGCTGAGCAACAGGATGAGAGGCAATGGGCAGAAACTGGAACACAGGAAGTTCCCTCTGAACATGAGGAAGGACTTCTTTACTGTGAAGGTGACTGAGCGCTGGGACACATTGCCCAGAGAGATTGTGGAGTCTCCTTCCCTGGAGAGATCCAAAAGCTGTCTGGACACAATCCTGTGTAATGTGCTCTTGGGGACCCTGCTTGAGCAGGGAGGTTGGAGTAGGTGATCTCCAGTGGTCCCTTCCAACCATTCTGTGAGTCTGTGAAAATTTCTGGACTTAAGATCTAAAACAGAAAAAACACTGTTCTTTTTCATTACACTCATTGTGAAATGAAAGTTTACATCGGATTACAAGAATGGTTACAGCACATGGAGTAATAAGGCTGTACACAAGAGACTGATAAAAGGGATAGCTTTCTGTTTTACTTAGCTAGTTGGTTGTTCATATTCAAAGCAGTGCTCATGAAAGTGCCAGACTTGCACACCATGAGTTCGCACCTTCCTATTTATTGAGATTCCACTCCTGGAAAGTGCAGAGCGGTGGTGCTGATGATATTCAAAAGGCATTGATTGGTGCCTTGCAGATTTAAGCAGTAAAAATCAGCAAGGTAAATTTTTCCATATTACTTCTCATTTCTCAAAATTGGAACTTTCAACTCTTGTTTAGACAAGGCCATTCTGGAATAATTGTACATACAGTATTTCTTTCCTTTCTTGTTTGCTACTGTTGTCTGCCAGCAGGTGTTCTGTGACAATCTATTGAAGATGAGCAACATTTGTGTTAGAAATGACGCCAAGCATATACATTTTGTATACCGTTTCTGCTAATGGAATCATGAAAATAGAGAAGTCACTATCAAAAAAAAAACAAAAGAAGTCAATACTTTCAGAAGGTTCTTACAAAGAAAAATTTTTTCAACATGCTCATTTCTATTTAAAAAAAACACCACAAAACAACAAAAACCAAAACCCTGCAACAAACAAACAAGAAAACAGCACATTGGCGCACAAAAGGAAGAGGAAACAACAATCTGTCTAAAAAAGTGGCCTGAGAGACCACAGATATGGGTTGTTCCTTTTTCAGATCATGTTAAGAACTATTCCAAAGCCTTACCCAGTTGCTTATTTTCAATATGATTCAGTACTCTGGACATTAATTAGTACTGTAAAAATGATGATAAAGCAGTCTGCTTATTTAAATACAATTTTCATTAGATATATAGTTAACTTTGATTTAGTTCACTTCAGAACACTACAGTGATTGTGGACCTTAATAGCATATAATAATACTGCCGTAATATCTTGGATGACTTCTCACTATATATTTGCTACTCTATAGTCCTCCTACTCAAGGTGTTGATCATATTCATAGGAAGATAAGCAATAAATTTGAGTGTAATTTCTAAACCACAAAACTGTTTGGGGAATTGGGCCATATCTGACAGCCCAAGAAAGGCAAGACTGCCACAGCTGCATGCCCCCCAGTCCAACTACTTGGAGGGTTGAGCACTACAGTAGGTGCACACACAGAGCACTCATCTATAACATACAAATATACATGTAGGATCAAAGAATCACAGAATGTTTTGGGTTGGAAAGGATGTTTAAAGATCACCTAGGTCTAATCTATCTCACCTGGGCAGGGACATCTTTCACTAGATCAGATTGCTCAAAGCCCTGTCCAGCCTGACCTTGAACACTTCTAATGAAGGGGCATCCACAGTTTCTCTGGGCAACCTATCCCAGTGTCTCAACAGCCTTATAGTAAGGAATTTCTTCTTATATCCAATCTAAATCTACTCTCAGTTTAAAATCATTGTCCCTTCTCCTGTCACTACAAGCCTGGTAAAAAGTTTCTCTTCATCTTTCTTATAAGTCTCCTTTAAGTACTGAAAGGCCACAATAAAGTGTCCCCAGAACCTTTTCTTCTCCAGGCTAAACAACCCCCAGTCTCTCAGACTTTCCTCATAGGAGAGGTATTCCAGTCCTCTAATCATCTTCATTACCCTATTCTGGACTCACTTGAGTAGGTAGGTCCCTGTCCTTGTTCTGCTGAGGACCCCAGATCTGGATGCAGTACTCCAAATGAGGTCTCACGAGAGAAAAAAGAGGGGGAATCATCACCTTCAAGCTGCTGGCCTTGCTTCTTTTTGCACAGCCCAGGATACAATTGCCTGCAACAGCTGAGATTCAAGGACTGAAAATTTACCCAGCAGTACAAACTGGAAATAGATCAAAAAAGAAAGTTTGATCATTTGTCTCCTTGTGTAATGTTTTAGTTTGCTCCTATCTGTATACCTTACACTTGTAGTTTAAGTAGTCCAGTTAATGTGAAATAATCAATAAAGTTTTGGTAAATTCACAACAAAATGGGAATTCCTGACCCTAGAAATCTTTAGTCAGTGGTTTGACTTTGATTGGAAGAGCTTACCCTTGTTTTGTTTGAGCATTAATTTCCTTCAATTTCCTTTTTAATTTGCATAAAATTCAACATACCTTTGCATTTGTGTGACTGGAGCTGTGTAACATTTCTCTTTGTGAAAGATATTTTGTATGACACACTTTACTGTATATATCACTGTATATACTGATAGATGAATCTGAATAAACTCTAGCAATACAGTAAAGGGATACATTGCTTATTTATATAAATGAAAACCAAACTCATGGAGAAAAAGTCCTTGCTTGCTTGTTCTTGGAAAGGCTTGATTCATTGAATATGGGCAGCTGTGGGGAAAAGAACATCATGCAGTGTCTCACCAGCGTCTTTGTCAAAATCTGTCAGAGAAGAACTCAGGGATGTGAAGCAATTTTTTATGTTTTCACAGCTAAACCCAGGGTATCTTAGTACTATCTCAGTGATGTTAAAATAAAAGTAATTATAAATATGTGTGTATGTGTGTGTAGAAAGGACAAATCCAGAAGCTAAAATCTGAAAACTGTTGTGGAGGTGGGAGGGAAATTCTGCTCTTGAATTCATGCCCATGCTATATGTTTTATGGTGGCAGCCATAATGGCATTTGCACATTTTTCAGGTAGATACATGTTGCCAGAAAATCCCTGAAGAATCTGCTTAATCTCTTGGGAAATTTATTTTTTCTGTACAAAAGATCCTGAGCATTTCAGCATTGCTATTCTGTGTGTGCAAAGAACTCACAGCTGTTTGCAACTCTATGAAGCCTGCCTCATTTTGTGTACCCTGTGTCCTGCATGCAGATGTAATTGCCTACTTGCTTTTGTGACTTTCTTCACTGCTGTCTGGTGGTTGCCCAGACTGAAAAGGGACTAGTTGCCAGTTCAGATTGGCATGTTTTCACTCTGATGTCTGAAGGGGGTCTCAATTCCAGCAATTCTCTCAGGGATAACCTCCTTACTAATCAAGAAAATGTTATTACTGGCTTCCGGCTTGTCTTTCTATACCAACAATGCAGTTAAATCTTCTAAAAAGCTAACCTAGGAAATAGAAAATTTTTAAACCAATAATACCTCTATGCTGAAATATGGAAGGGATTTGGAAGACACTTAACATTGATCTCCTCAGGCATTTCAGATGATTGATTGAAAGAATTGGAAAATTGAAACTATAATGATTTTACTTCTGTTGTCCATCAAGCATAATACTGTAAGGCTCAGAGACTAAAACTGACTATTTTAGTAATTTTTCTTTTATTCCTTACTATCTGTGCAGTAGTAGCACTTGACAGTCATCAATCATAGACCAGGGAGCTGCTATAAAGCACTTGCAAACAGAAACAGAAGGTGACTCCTCTACAAGAATGTAAGGATTGTGAAGGAGTTTGGCAATTTACCCTTCAAGAAGCTGTGCGTTCACACAGTAAGCATTTGTTGTTTCAGTAGAAGACAATATAACAGTTAAGGAACTGAGGCACATATTGTCTTGCTGATCTAGGTAAAACCTTAGGGAAAGTCTCTGTCAGAAACTAATCCACTAGCTTCCTGAAACTAACTCAATATTACAGTCCCAAGAGCATGGAAAATCTTAAGGCAGCTTCCTCCCTAAAGCAGGAAAGTCATCAGATTTCACGCCCTGGAAAGTGACAGATAACACTAAAAAGTAAATGCCTAAAATTTATCAGAAGTAATTTCTATGTTGGAATGTTCAAAAGATAGGTGGCATGACAACTATGCTCACAGCTTTCCTTTAGGAAATTTTTTTACATATCTTCACCAACTGATCAGCACTTTTCAAGGTGAGGAATAAACTAAGTCTGAAATAAATCTGAAATGAGTGTAGCTGAGCAAGAGGAATTCTTTCCATTTCTTACAGCAAAACTACAAATATAACACTTCACCAAATTCTTGTGAAAAAGTTCCTATAAATTTTCCACAACTTCGGAAAAAGCTGAAAACACTGTTCAAAAAAATCAGCTGACATTTAATCAGGCACTTCCGATTATTTTTTATGTAACTAAACTTAAATAAACAGTTATGCCTGAATCATATTACTACTGAAATATATATTTTTATTCATAGTATATTTTCAAGAAATTAACATAATAAAGATGAAAACTATATCAAAATATAAATAATTAACAATGATAATCAAAATTACTTTCCAACATATGGTGGGTGAAGTAGAAATATTATATTTCTCCGTAACAGGACTAATTTTCATACTGAAAACAGATCTTCTGGAGATAAACTGAAGAAATAATGATCTGAAATAGAAATGTCTGCAGAAAATGATAAAGGAATAGAATTATCTGAAAAATATTTTCTTCTTGTTCACAACTGAAAATATAACTTGCTGTGGAACAATGCAGTATGATTTCAACTGGAACATTAAATTAGTAAACAATAAAACAAAACTCTTCACTACCAGTAAATTCTTTGAAATGTTATCTTTAACACCCCAGAGTGGGGGTCATGTGATACATGTTGTAAAAAAACTGTCAAAAAACTTTCCTTGTGTTGGAAATGAATCCACTACGTGGGAATGCAAATTCAGAGAGAATTGGTAGAAAAGTTTGATAATGAATACAAAACTTAGGCTGAGCAAAAACAGAGCTTTCAGTCTGCTATGATTTTAACTGAAGCATTAATTAAAATTTTACCTAAAACATTAATGTTTTGGCTGGGCAGTGGAGAGGAGGGAAAATATTTCACCTGCACTTCCTGCCTCATTATTCATCCTCCCTTGGTGAAAGTAGTCCTAATGAGGAACAATTCTTTTGTGGTTTCCTTGCTATCGCTGGTCCACAGTGCTGCATATAATGCTTTGATGGAAAAGAAATAACAGTTAATTACAAATCTGGTTTTTGGCACCAAACTTGGCATTCAGTATTTGCATATCCTTAGTCTGAGAGCAATGTACGTATTATAAAACTTGCAAAATCACGGCACAGTGGTGCTTTTTAAGATCCAGACCAGATATCAAAAATGGATACTATCCATATAGCAGATGATACCTCAGAGCAGAAAGCACAGCTACTGGAAATTGTAGAGCTAGTGTAAAAGAACTGCCTGACACAGGAATATCTTATTGCATTTCAGGTTCATCACAAAATGAAGATAAATTATTTTACTAGGGCCTCAGGCCAGACCTCCATGCCAAAGGAGTCTTAGAAAAAAGAGCCCCAAATCTGGCACTTACAGTGATCTGATTTCAAAGCTAGACCAAATGAACTTCTTGAGCAGTGTGTCAGTGTGTTGATTGTTTTTTTGACAAGAGACTTCTCATCAGGAATCTGATCCAGTGGCAGTCTAGGATTATAGCCGCATTAAAGCATCCATTTGGGAATGTTTTCATACTACACTAAAGACTGACCCCCTAATGATTTTGGAAACTTTCAAAGCCTGCAAAGGGAAAGTCTGAAAAATAAAAAACGAGATAACCAAACAGGCTTAGCAAACTATCCTCATACTTTGCCTAGAAAAAAAACCAGGAGCAGTGAAACAGTTTTTCTCTCTAGGAATAGTCTGACTTGGTAGAAACAGTCAGTCTGGGGTTTTTTTGTACGTGCCTTCGGTTTCCTTACCATGAGTAGCCCTTAAGTATTATGGATGGCCTTGCAAGCAGAAAGCTAAGCACAAAGCTGTGCCTCACTAAATCAACTATTTCCTTGCATACATTTGAAATTGATGGATGTAATTAACTCACAATAAGGTAACAAAGTTTTTGAGTATAATTTACAGGGCTGAAAACTATGGCGTCCAAAGGGATGTGCTTTTAGCTTGTACTTGAGAAGACTCACTTGTGACACACAGTATCAGTAAACTTCGCTATAGCCTCCTTAGGGTTTTATGATCCTGAACCTAAGTCTTGCACCACTGCAAAAGCAAAATATAACCAAAGTTATCGCCCTCTGAAAAAAAGGCTTTGTTGTAGAGAATATGAGAAGATTGCATCATTAACTGATAATCACAAGGGATGGGAACAGTATCAGCAGACAAATGGAAAAGGGTGGTTGGGGTACACAAAGCTCAAATTGACTACAAGGTCTTTAATGTGCTGCAGTAGGTTTAGCCAGACTTGGAGCTTGACACAACCTGGAAAGAGAGAGGGTTCGACCACAGAGACAAGAGGTATAATCCAAAGTGATATTTTATTGAGGGGCAGAACCAGCTTTTGGGAAGAAGGTGCCAGAAGGTGGTGCATGGGAGGAGCATGCAAATAAGGGATATATAAGGATGAAAAGGGAGTGGTTCAACTTTAGATAGGAGTGGTTAACCATAAATGGGATGTTCAAATAAGGGAATGCTGCAATGCAGCAACAGGGAACCAATCATGAACAAGGGGATGACAAGGGGTACAAGACCATGTGGATTTTACAAAATGGGTAAAATACAATCCTTAACAATCACAAGCTTAAACATGACGGCAAGGCAATTCAAACATTCATTTGAAGGTTGTGTAGGTGCGTTCTTCAGGCACTTCGCAGGCCTCTTCCTCTTCCTTTCTTTCTCTTTTCCGCATCGCATAGGCTTCTTCTTCGTGGCCCCCAAAAGGAGCTCCACTCAGACTGCAGCTGGAGGGAGTGCTTAAAAGTGAGAAGCTCATAGCAGCTGTGATGAGTGGGTGTGTGAACAGATTTTAAAAACTTGGCTGGAGCAAGCTGAAGAGTTTTCTTTTCAGAGGTACTTTGAAAGAAGGCAAATCAGACTTTGCTATGAAGTGCTTTCTTTCTGTTATTAGCTCAGTTGACCAGTTTGTAAATTTAGTTGGCTGAGGGAAAATGAAAAAAATCTTTTGTTGCTTGTCTCTTTTTTTAGCAACTTTGTTGTGACTCAAGAGTAAGAAATTTTCTGTAACAAAGGAGTTTGATATTATATTGATCTTTATATTGAAATGAGTCAGACACAAACTATAATTAGTGGTGTGACCTATGTTTTTGTTTATATTTTCTGTATATATTTTAATATAAATATAATATGACTATGAACTGCATATTCCAGCCTTATCAGTACATAAAAAATGCTAACCGTGAGAAATGTCTCATTATTTAATTTAGAAAAACAGCAATTACCTGTGAAACGAGGGAACCGTAATGACAAGTAAAGTTTTATTTCCAGTGTGCGCTGGGTGCCTCCTCCACCTAAGTCGGGGGAGGAATTTTTTTGCATTTAAATTTCGCGCATTTTATAGTTTTACAAAATCCCACCCTTTCATGTCAGCTAATACATATTCATTTTTGCCTTAAAAGGTTATTTCTCTGAAGGGAGGGAATGTTCTCCTCCTCCCAATTGGCTGTGAGGCATCCCCTGTCAAGATGATGGATCCTCCTTTGTTCTCAGCATGTGGGGAGACGCCTCTGTGCTCAAAATGGGCAAAAAGGTTTTCATTTACAGGGGCTCTTTCTCTGGCCTTACATTCACTATATGCTACCTAGAATTCCCTATCCCATCTGCAAGGAGCCCTGGCACCAGGCCCAAGCAGGACTTGGTGCATTACAACTTCGCGATACACCTGTAAGTTTTCTAACAGAATTTGTTTGTAATAAAAAACATATTTTTATTTCTCATACTAACTCTAGAACTTGAAATTTCAGTCTTATTGTCTGTCCTGTATTATGGAGTGTTATTAAAACTTAGGAAATGAATGATGTGGTATTTCATTACTATATGATTTTTTTTTTCTGAAACGAACAAAACCTCCTCAATTACAGCTAAAGGATATAAGAGAACAAGTCTTACTTTCTAATGTTGTAAATAGTCATTAATAAGTATATCTTTCAGTGCTGTGTTTCACTGGTTTCATTACAAGCTGCACTTGTGAGTTTATCATGTGAGTATTAAAGAACTTTGTAGTACATGCAATGCTTCTCTAGTTAGTCAACAAACAGAGAAGTAACATGTTTTCCTTCTGGACTTTAAAAAAGCGCCATGACATATGCCTACAAAGACATTGTTAGATTTAAATTTTGCTCTATCTTGTGAGAGTACAGATATGAATTATACATATGCATTTAAAAAAAGAAGTCCCCATGAGTAACATTTCAGTTTCTCAGACAGTATCAGCAATGTAACCTATGTAACACCTGTGCTTAAGAACTCTTTAACTACTTTGTACCTTTTCCTGCCCTCCCTTACTGGCCCCAAACTCACTGTTTTCACTGATCAAAAAAATATATTCCTCTTCTCTTAGTTCTGTGGGTCCCAGTGGTGTCTGCTTAACACTGAACCCATGAGAGCAATGAAAATAAAGTGTGCCTGGAAATACATAACTTCCACATAGCTTTTATCTTCATTGCCCTGAGTATGTTGGTCTCTTCAAACATAGTCTCTAATATTTTCATTCTGAGGAGAAAAAAAATATTGTCTAGTACTATAAGGGCTCTGCTGATAATAATAAATGTCAGTGTGTAAATGAAGAGCTACAGAAGAGGAGGGTCATCAGTGTTCCGAGCTGGAGCTGTCTTCAAGGCTGTGTTATGATCTGTCCTAGAAGGCAAGGGTAACTGAGGTTCTTGTTAATATATCCCTTGGGGTGGATTAGATGACAGTGAATGACTGGTATATATGTATATATATGTACGGTTTATTTTAAAACAAATTGGTTGCAGTGAAAAGGAGGTATGTGGTTGTTTTGGTTATTAGCTATATAAAAGTATGAAGATATCAAGATGGAAGGAAGAAAGGGAAGGGAGGGAGGGAAGGAAGGAGAGGCCCTAACTATTAACATTTCAGTCTCTCACAGACCGGCAGACAATGATTAATGCGGTTTATCTATTTTTTTTCAATGTAGATTCATAAGGATGTGTGGAAGAAACTAATAATAATAACAGATTCTGTGTTTCATTTCCAGCATCACTCTGATAATCTTATCAGAAATGACCCTAGAGAGCCTCCTGTTTTAAGAAGTATGGACTACAGACATAGATATCCTTTGTTTTCATGAGTTTTTTCCATTCCTTCCTGTCTTACAGGTTTACCACTGTTTGCCTCTAATTCATGTCTGCCAGAAATATTCCTGGCTTTTCCAAAACCCGGGAGAGGTTTCATCACAGTATAAAAAAGAAACTGTTTTACAGTGAGAACAATCATATACAGGAATAACCTTCCTGGGGACATGGCGTAGTCCTCATCACTGGAAGTTTTCAAGGTGTGATTGGACAAAGTTCTAGATAATCTCATTCAGGGTTCCTTTCCCACAGAAAGTTAGACCAGATCATTTTTCAAGGTCCTTTCCAGCCTAGCTTATTCTACAAGTATATGATTCTATGAAAAACTTATTCCACTTTTTGATTCTCCATCTGCAGTCTTGACTGTTGTGCCTGTACATGCACCAGTGAGCCAAGATGTCTGAAGAGCTGTAGGCTTCAACTGGGTGTAGGAAACTCCCTTAAGCTCAAAGGAACAGGTTGGCATTGTAAGCTAAATATGTTTCTATACAGAAGAAACTGACTTGCCAAAGCAGGCATGGAAAGAACTTCCAGATAATTTTCCTTGAAATATAATTTTGAAATATTTTTCTTTGACCAGTTATGGGGGGTTGGGGTGGTTAGGTGGTGGAGTGGAGAAATTCTGCTTTTACTGTTGAGGAAATCATCAAATATTTCCCATCAATATAATGTTCTGAGTATTTTTAAATAAACTCCAGGTTTTAAATGATGAAAAATAGATTCTAAATGTGTGATTCAAGACTAAAGCTTGAAGTTTTCAGAGCAAATTTTCTTAGCAAATTTCTTCTGAGAATAACATCCATTTCTCACTTCACTTGGCATTTCTTCTCCATAACCTACCTTTTTTCTCTCCACAGAATATAAATGAGTAATATATACAAAGTAAACTGAGTTACACTCTTTCAAAAGAAATAGAAGTGAGTTGAAAATGGAACCTCTCTCTTCTAAGGTATCAAAATCTTTTAAAGCCGTCATTTGTCTGAAATATTGATGAGGAATTCAGAATAATATGGCTAAGTATTAATCTTTTAAAGACAAAAGACTGTAAAAGTTCTTCATCCATGTGGAACTGGAAAATATCTCTCATGTTAGATGACGAGAAAAAAAATCTCCTATTTTAATACATAACAAAGTATTAAGAGACAACTCTCCTGTCTTTATAACTGGGGACAAATAAAGTCCTACTTTTAAAATCCACAAATATGCCCAAATGTGATTTGGGATAAGCAGTAGGAATTCAAGGAAATTGCCACAGTCCACTATGAAGGCTTTATCCAAAAGCTGTGAGAATTGTGAGGGGTTCTTCTCCTCACAGAGAATTGTGGGGTAGTCCCTGTCTAATTTGTAACATCCCTAACTAGGGAACACTGGAATCAATGTTAAACTTAATTGTTACAAAGCTTCTAGAACTGTTTTCTCACATGAAGAGCAACTCCCTCTCCTCATCATCCCTTTCCTTCCTAAAGACTCTGTATCACTTCATTGCAGCACTGCAGTCATAAAGTCGTTAATGAAGACACTAACAGTAGAAGTCCCAGGACTGATTTGAGGAGCCCTGTTGGTTATTGGCTGCTGAACTTTGAACCACTGATCAGAACCCTTTCAACACGATAGTGCAGCCAATCATTGTCCTCCTATCCAGCCCATATTACATGAATTTGGAGATAGAAACTACAGAGGAGTGTATGTGTCAAAGGCCTTGCTGAGTCAAGGTATACACCACGTGTTTGAAAAATGTCTTCTAACAGGATTTCGTAACCTTCCCAGGGTGAGGCTGACTGGCCCATAGTTCCTTGAATTCCTCTTCTTGCCTTGCCCTTCCTGAAGGTGGGTGTGAGGTCTGCCCTTCTTCAGTCATCAGGAACATCCCCAACTCCCATGACCTTTCAAAGGCCATAGACAGTGGCCAGCACTCTTCAGAACCCCCATGTGCATCTCATCTGGTCCTATGGACTACTGTGTGTGCAAGTGGATTAAGTGGTCCCTAACGCTTTCTTCCTTTATTGTGAGTAGTGTTTCACGGCTTGAGGACAGTCTTACCATTGAAAACTCAGGCAAAGAAGGCTTTGAGTATGTGTGACAGTCACAGATGTGACCCATGAGGGTTGTCCCATTGTGACAATGGGTTTCTCAGGATTCTTTAGTGCACAAGGTCATGGAAGCCTGGCTTTCTGAGAATTTCTTTATAACAAATTTCTAAGAAGTACTTTTTTATTACTAGTAAAAAAACCCCCACATAGACATACACTACTAACACTATTATATATATATTACAAGTCACTACAAAATTACCACTAGGAAATCAAGTATATATTACAAGACTAAAACAAATATGTATGTATATTGAAAGTTAGTGCATAATTACAACTAGTGAAGGAAGTATATACTTGTGAACCTTTACCTGGGAGTGTGCCAATAAATATATTATGTGAAATACTACTGGTACCATTTGCAGGAGTGGAGCTAATTGATGATGGAAAAGTCCCACTTCAAAGATGATTGGTGTTACAGAATACAAAGTCAGCCGGGTGTCCCTAGTGAGAGTCTGGTCTGTCCAGAGATTTTATTCATGGAAGCTCTTTCAGAGAAGCTCATTTTAAGTAAGTAGGGAATTACTTTTGGTGTAGACATATAAGGAGGCATAGGACTACAGTCACTGGAATAGGTCCTGCAGACTTCTGTTATCCTGCACTCATCAAGGTTTCTTTTTCCTACCAACTGCCTCCCTTTAAAGGAAGTTTTGGCTGAGCTTCTTGGGGTGATCAGGACTCCTGACTGAGGAGAGGTTCTTCTTTGTCAGTATGTTTAGCTGGTTGCCTTTGTGGCTACTCTATCACTACCTCAACTTTTTCCCTATTGCTTTTCACTAAGTCTCTTGCCCTCCTAAGTAACGGGCTCACACTCTCAACTTACCTTTAACCACCAATGCACTTGCATGCACTGTACTGTAAGTATGTGTTTTCAATGGTTCTGAAACAAGATGTGGTTGTTTCCACTTCTTCCAATCAATGTTAGACTTAGATTTGAATGATGATTCCCAAGAGCTGTCATCTCAATGTTTGAGAAGTCTCCACTTCTTCTTGTCTCACAGGCCCATAGGGTCTGAACCAGATTTTGGGCTTGTTACATAAATTATTTCTGTCCCTGTAATTAAATGGAAGTCTATATAAATGTCTATGACATTGAAGCACTTATCTGAAAAAACTATGTAATTACATGAAAAAAAGTGACAGCAGCTAAACTACTGCACTCACTGTGCAGAAATGTAGTTTAAGTATGAATGTGGGTAGAAGAATGGCTGGCTACAAGCTTAGACATAAATAATTAATCTGAGTATTTTAATTGCGTCAGTTACATGTAGGTAAGTGCAGCTTAAGAGCCCTGCAGTTAAAATTTATTGTCTTGGATAGCTAGTAAGTAATAAATGTATTAGTCTTTTCCCTTCCATTTCATAATCAAGCAATTCAGGCATTTAATTCTTCCTTCTAGTTAAATGAGTAATTTTAATTACAAAGTAATTGATTGAACAGTGTAAATACACTTCAGTTCTAATTAGTAGGAATGTATTATGCGGTGTATTGTACCAATATATCTTTTGTTGACGTTTCTGTAGGTTCTCATCCTCTATTCACTGCAATGAATGGGAGCTTCTGGATGCCTTTTTGTTTCTTCAGGAAACATGGTGTTAAGAGTTCTAGGAAGGTGTATTGTAGCAAAATTATTAGAAGGACATGTTTGAACTTGTTTTAACAAGACAATACTATATTTACGTAAAAAAAAAACAAAAACAAAAACAAAAAAACTCACAACCAAACCAACCAACCAACCAACCAAAAAACCACAACAAAACCCCCAAACAAACAAACAAAAAAAATCCTGACATTTTTCATGTGTTTCTTTAAGTATCTTTTAAATTTCTGTGAGAAAGAAGTAAGGCCAGTTTTGACTAATATATATGTGACGCTCTCCAATGTATATTGTCTAGCCATAAAATATTTTTCTGGATGTGCTACCCCACTTTCATCCTGGGCTAAAGAATTTTGTTTTAAAGTTTTTCTTTTATTCAGGACTGATATGTTTTCTGCTTGTCCTGATGCTTCTGTGAAGAAGGCTATATTTAAAATTAAATCTGACAACCAACTCCTGCTCATATGGTTGTTTGTTTACAAACTCTTCAGCATCCTTCTCCAACTCTACTGGAGATTTTTGTGGTTGCATATCCCAATCGTTATATGTCGGCCTTTATGTATGAGTGAGGAAAGGGTGAGCAGCAATAACTGTTGCTTAAATTTCACCACTTGAATGAACCTGTTTTCTCATACTCTCTCCAAATGGATTCTTTCCTCTTCTTCTCCCAGTCAATTGAAAGATATAACTGCTGTTACCTACTATCATTTTCATCTTTCTTTCACCAGTAGGAAGAAAACTTTTTTCCCAGGTGCTCACACGTAAGAAAATAGTGAACATACAGAACCATCAGATTGGTTTCTTTATATCCACAGAACACTTATTTTTGTTTACCTGGCATGTTTGCTTGCCTTTTTATCTTTATCATTATATATTGAGGTATGTTAGTGTTTCAACATTAATTTGCACGTTCAGCTTTTGAGGAAGGATTTTCTCATCTATTCTTATTGTCCCTATCTAGGCTGCTACAATCTTAACAGTTGCTTTTGGATACTACAGTTAGTAAATAACTGACCAATAATATGTTGCCAAACATGTATTTATTTGGATTTTGTGTTGGACACGTTTTCCTAAGAAAACAGTAATCAAAGAAGTCCTACAAGCAAAAATGCAGCAGTCTCGCCCTGTTTCATATGAAGGGAGAAATGTAAGTAAATTCGAGTAGATAGAAAATACCCCTGACCATAACTTTTTCAAAATCATTCATATGAGTCAGATAGTTGAGGATAGAGCTTTTCAGTATTGCTGAAACTACTGGTTCAGAAACTTTTCTACATCATGCAGATAATTGCAAATAATTTCCATCATATTTCCTTTTCTATAAGAGAAACGGAGAATCTGAAAGAGAACTGCCTTCCACAAAAAGAGCTACTTGTTTATTTTATTTGAAGATGAGTCATTGTGTAAGTAAATTTTTTCAGATTGACTAAGATTAGTTGCTTTCAGGTTTTCCATGGTGAGCGCATAAGATAGTGCTGTGAACTGAAGTCCCCAGTTGTACACTGGGTCCTAATCGGTAAATCTTTGTAGCTGTCCAGGAACTTACCCCTTTTTATCTCTAAGACTCAGGTCAAGATTTGCTCTAGGAAATTCAGACCAACCAGGAGTCTCCCCATGCCAGTTTTTGAGTATGCAGATATCTTCTCATGCTTCTTTTGATTCTGCATTTACTAATTGGTCAGGCTTTGCTTCTGTACTTAAAACATCACATTCTTGGTACAAGTACACTCTATATAAGTGATATAGAGGTAAAACTGAGTGATATTCTACCAGTGTAAGAAAGTGAGTGTGCCTTTCTTGCCTAGAATCTCAGGCCAGCTGAGGCATTTATGCTCCATTTTTTTAATTTTCCAATTGTAGTCTTTCTGTAGCATTTTAATCTGAATGATGACAAAAAGTTTTGGAAATTGAATGCCACCGGTGTGAAGCAGCCCATTATAACCTGCTCAGTGGTTTATGAGTTTGATGTTCTGAACAGTGTAGATACCTCTTTTACAAAATATTGAAGATTATTCTTAGCTTCAAGTCATAAAGAGCATTTTCTGGCCACATGACTCATAAATTTTATTTGTGCTGAGGCCTCCGAAAGCTTTTCTTTCCCCATTAAATGCATGACATTAAAAGGCTATGAAATCTTGGATAATGAATTATCCTGAAACTGTAGAAAAAAAGTACACACATCAGCAGTTAATTTCACATTTTAGAATATCTTATAACAAAGTCTTCAATCACAAAAAACCTTCCAACAATGAGAAAATAACAACACAATAACAAAAACAAACAAATGAGAAAAAAACCAAACAAACAAAAACCCAAATTAAAAGATTAATTGCATTTTCTTTTTTTTGTTTGTTTTTTGTGTGTGGAGCTATTTTCCTGTAGTCTTGGTTTAATAAGTCACAAATATGGGAAACTAAAACCTGTGAAATATGTACCATATTTTTATTTGACTTAATGTCTTCTGCAGCATTATTTTGGCACAGCTCTAGAATGCTCACTGTAGAGCAGCCTCAGCAGAGTGGCTGTGCCCTGATTTGATGTCAAGTGGTATTATTGAGAGGATAACAGGAAACGATCTACTGGTGACATTTATTCTCTCTCTGTGGTGACTTAATGCTGTTGCTTAACTTAATTGCAATTTAAATGTGTGCCAGAGCACAAGCAAAGGTCTGAGAATGTTCTTCAGTAAAAGGGAAGTTCACAGAGAATTTTGTGATACTCAAATGGTACAAGTAAAAAAATTGATATCCTTTTTTCTTTCCTGCCCTCCTTAAACATACATTATTCCGAGCTCTGTCAGGGATGCCAGGGATTTACTTTTCCAGTGAAAACAGCATATGCCTATTAGATGTAGGTGGTAGAATCTGCCTCCACAATTACATAACGTGACAGTCACAATGACTTGAAAATAAGGCTATTAATATTCAGAGAGCTAAAAATTGCTGCCATCGTATTTCCTTAAACTGCTGTCATTCCTTGGTACAATACAAACCCTTACAATTAATATTCAAGGAAATAATTTCCGCTGTGTTTTTCAAGACCAATTCTTGCCCCAAACCCTGGAAAAAAAGTAGCTGGAATTTTTGCTTATGTAATCTCTCTACTTAGTACCTGGTGTGAGATTGGTGTTATACAATCACATCTCACTTAAAAGTATAATTAAATCCCATATTTTCCATATAATAAAAAGAGTAGAGCCTCTAACATATCTCAGAGGTATCAGTCAGCAGAACTACCAAATATATACAATAAATGGTCTTGATTTTCTGTGTTAATTGGTGGGGTTTGGGTTATAAACCCTTTTCTGTCAGTGAAAAAAAAAAGAAACTCCTCATTATGCTCATTGCAGAAACAAAAGCAATTACATTTCATAGCAGTGAAAAACAGCTGAAATTACTTTTTCCGTTGCAGTTTGTGTGTTTTAATAAGCATGAAAAGTATGAAGGGGAAGAAAGAATGTGTCCTTTTCACTTTTAAGATAACTCACCAAATACAATGACAGCATGACAGGAAAGAACTTTACTGGCACATACTGATGCACACAGCATAGCAGTAACATGAAATGGCCAAGCGCCAACCCATCTTTAATAGCAAAAGGACACTAGGAGAAACTTAAAAAATACTTTCTTCTCATGTCTTAACTGTGTCAATTATGTATCAGTTTTGTGATATACAATTCATAATTAGTTTAGGATTATTACATTTGAATTTTAACCCACAAGGAGAATACAGCCCCTCCCTCATCCCTGTTTTCATCGCCTTATCTTCTGGAAAAAGGTATGTTTATGGCCTGTGAGAAACAGTAGTTTTCTAGTGCTGCTGCCAAGTGAGATGGATGTGGAGGAAAAAAAACAGAAGGAGGAAAAGGCAAGGCAAGAAATGGGATGTTTGGGCTTTGGTCAAGGGAGTAACTGACTAGTATTACACCTGGCTTTAATCCACATGCTGTGGTTTCAAGCTGACATAACATTAACATAGATCTGGGAAACCTACCTTAAGTAATGCTAAAGAAGGGAGAGAGAACACAGAAGAACGTACAGTCAATAACGGTTTAAATGAATCAGAAATGCAAAAGAATGACAGGTAAGAGGTTATGTGACTATATTGAAAGATGGAAAAGAGAAGTAAGAAATGTAAAAAACAGCGTACAATATTTCTTTTCTGATCATAGTAGCAATTTTACTACATGCCAGTTTCTGAAGTTGTGTTTGCAATAAGTAGCACAGCTTAATTTACGAACCAGTTACACAATGATTATTTCTCTTTCAACTGTAGCCTGCTGACAACTCCAAAAATCAGGGCAGTGTTTCAGTTTCCTGGCTTTTGTGATGTTTGAGCAGGGAGAGGGAGGCAGGGAAGTGGGTCTAAAAACCCTGGGATTTCCAGTTACTGTAGTTGTGAAAATAACCTTGGATGGAATAAAGAAATTAGATTCCATTTTACGAAAAGTCTGCAGAGAAGGAACAGCTTTGATGCTTGGCATCCATTCTTGTTCAGAACTGCTTAAAGGTGAGGACTTATGCTGTCACTACAGGCAAACAACATGGGTGTATTGCAAATAATTTTCATTGTTTGTTTTGGCAAGTAATCTCTATAACAGGCATGAAATTCCTGAGGAGGTAATGGTGCAAAAGAAATGCCTTGTTATGGCTTGTTAATTTGGACACTTCAGAAATCAGTAAAATGAAGAGCATGGAAGAAGTATGCACTGGGGGAATATTTACCTGAACTAGTTATGCTGATTTGAGAGGAAGGAAAAAAAGTTAGTGAACAGAGATCAGAACATAGAAGTATGGGATAGAAAATGTAGTACTCATAAAAGTTAATTTAATAAATTACAATTAGATAATAAAGACAGTACAGAACAGATCTGTGAAGCCAATGGACAGTGAAAGTTCCTTAGTTTAGGACATCCAGTTTCAGGCTCTAAGGAGCCTGGTCGTGAATTAATGATACCTTACAATGCAACTAATTTAGTAGGAAATCAAGTTTGCATTACCTTTACAAAGTTCTGGGGTATGAGTAGGCCTGGAATGGATGTCAGAAGAAAATAAACAGATGTCAATTTTTTTCAAGAATAACACAAAATACATGGATTAAAGCATAAGCAGTGTGGAAGTTAAGTCAGTATTTTTCTCTCTATCTATGAAGCTGAAGGAGATACTGTATTCTTAAATACTGACACAATTAGCCATAGGGGAAATTGGTCTTAGTAAGTTTTGCTGCTTCTATTATTTTCTGTTGTTTCAGGATGTTAAACAAAAGGCAAATTGTTCTTAAAATATTAATGTTTGTCCTTGAAACACAAAGACTGCTTCAGGTCAAAATTTCCCTATGAAATCTGATTGGCTTACATTTCTCAAGAACTAGGTATTTTAAAACACCTGAAAGATAAATGGGAAATCTATTTAGCTGTTTTCAGACAGCAATGAGTCACGGTTTCTTGTATACAGTGATCATGAGTGTTGTCACAGTTTCTTTATTGCTTGCTTTCCTCATATGATGCAGTGCTGAAACAAGTGTTCAGTTCCAAAGGAGGAAAGAGGCAAGCAGACACCAGGAGCCTAACTTTTGAGACCATTTGAAAAAAATTGTGTTCAAGATACATTCAGTATTTTTCCAGGGGCTTCAAGTGATCACTCAAGCATACATTTCAATCTATTTAAAAATTCTCAGATGGAGAATTACATTAATTTCTTCCAGTATGCATCCGTTTTTTCTCTTTGAGATCATCTGATGCTATCAGGAGACAGGATGCATATGTTGCAATTAGAATGCTAATTACAGGGAAAAGTGTAACTTCCTCATGTTTCAAAGACATTGTCCTGGAAAAAGATGGAGTTACTGTTTCAGAGGATTAGGAGGAAATCCTTCAAAATAATGGAGTCAATAAAATCATATTGATCATATGATCATAAAATAAATCATAAGATCATAAAATACATAGTATTTTCAAACTATAATGTATATACTATGTACCAGTGATAATCTAAGAAATTTCAATATATTACTTTGAGATTCATTTAGCACCCCATTTTTCAGGTGTTTATAGAAACTTTTTCAGATGAGATGATCCCTGAATTTCTCCCGTAAAACCAAAGAAGCTTGTACGGTCAGAAGACCTTCTTCAAAAGACCTGATAAACTTGTGAAAGTTTGAGGGGGTTTTGTCCTCCTGAGGACAATAAATAGGATAAAAGTGCATATGCAATTACTCTCACAGAATTCAAATGGATGGAATGTGTTGGAGCACTGCTGATAAATTGTTTTCAGAAAAGAATACAACCATCTGCAAAGCTGGGGAAAAAATTTTGTACCACATACAGACTAAATACCTTTCTTTAATGTGTGTGGCATACTTGATAGATGGAAATGGATGTATTTGTGCATTAGTGGGTTTCTCTTTATCTTCAAAAATTTGGAAAACATGAGAGAGAATTAAAATCAGATACATGAAGATACTGGTTTGTGGAGTGAGGAGTTTGTTTTCCTGTAGTAGCTGTTTGTAATCTGAAATTTATTCAAGTTTATCTTACCAGTTTTATGGATTTTAAGGCATACTTTACAGAGAAAGAGGCAATAGAAAATTCTTTTACTCCCTTTAACTTATTTCTCAGAAGATTTGAAAAAAGCTTTCTATGAATGTTAAAGATATTGACAGCTTGTTTGAATTAATATCAAGATCTCTGAAGTTTCTCATTGTCTCATTTCTAATGTTCTGTGTTACTGAATGGGATGTACTCTTCAGGATCTTTGTGTTGTGTTAATGTGGCATTTCTGAAAGCCAAGAGATGCGTATGATATTGCTAAGATTAGAATATGGTTTGGACTGTGCGGATTTTCAGGCCTCAGAGTAGATGCTTTGGTGTACATAAGGTGATATTACACTGTTTTGTGCTAATACTGGCTAAGGGTTTGCTTCAGATTGGTCCCAGGCCACTTGTCATGGTTCAACAGTGGGACAGGTTAAGCTGAATAAGGAAAATATCTTCCAGACGACAGAGAAAATCACAGACACCAATGGCTATATTTTAAAATTGTCCCTATTATTGTGGGATTTTTTGTGATAACCTAGGCACTTCTTGAGTTGGAGAAAAAGAAATACTTTGGGGACATTGTGCTATGAGAAAGTGATGAAAGCTAGAAATTTGGTAGTTGGATGCTTATCTGTATTTGCACGTGCCCTTCTTTTCTCTTTCCCAATATTTTTCTTGCTCAGCAGTCTTCATGTGAAATTTTACTGCTTATTTACAGTATGTTCTGGCTGACTAGAAATAGACATATTTTGTCATCTATTTGCCTCTGGTCTTCACAAATATCCTTCAGATATGAAATGGTTTCCCTAAGGCATGAGCAAACTCCATGACCTTTTCAATGCACTGAGTGTGTTTATGAGACAAAGGCACCAGCCTGACGTTCATGAAATTAGGTACTTTATTAAAATCAGAATGGATCACTGGTGCTCTTCCCCCACACCCATTCCTCGCACCTTGCCTCTTAACAGTCTTTATGGAATTTCTATTATTACAGAAATTATTATTGCTTATTGTTGCTCTTTTGCACATTAAAAAATTATTTCTTTACTAAAGAGGTAAAATATTTTGATATTAGTCTCCATTATCTTCTTTTGCAAAGGAATTGATGGCATGGTACATCCAAAGGTTTTCCATTGACTATGTTTCTTTATTTAGACTGTTCTTTCAAATCTTTCTGTAAGGGTGTTTTATCCATCTGTTCACTTCCCTCATGCATTTTTTTTTTAAACTGTTTTTCATTCTCTCATGATTTTAAATTATAAAATGATCCAGTCTTGAGCTATGATTTTTAGATCTACATAATGAGGTAAAAATCTTCTGAGAAATTCTAATCTTTCCTAAAGCTTTTGAGGTTTAGTATCTTGTTTCATATAGACATGTAAGTAGTAATTGTATTCTCTGTTTTACTGTAACCTTCATGATTGGCTTTTTGTTTGAGTCCAGGTAGAAAAAGAAATTAAAGGGTTTATATTTCTTTCCCAAATGCAAGAGCAGCAATAGAACTGGTCATATTTTATTCACTTCACTTTTGTCACCCAATAGAATGAACAATATCTCCAATCATTTTCTGTGGTTGGAAATCCATAAAAAGTAGCTCTGACCAACAAACTCTGTGGCTTTCATCAAATTTCATTGCTATAGCTTCATACTGCACTGAGATCTCTTTAATCATGGTCCCTATAGACATAAAAAATATTTTGCATTCAGGATGGGGAGGTGGGGAGATGTAAAATTTTTCCTTGTACATAAAACCTCTCTTGCTGTTTACAGAACCTCAAGGATTTTCTTAGAGAAGTCTAACTGACCTAGAGCAACCTACTTCAGCTGTAGGCAAGGAAAATAAATGGGTAAATAAAGCATTCTTGATAACAATCATATCTCCTTTGCATAGCATTTCCTTATTCATCTTTTAGTCAGAGTATATCCTGACTCTGTCATTTCACTTGAAAAGAAAAAAGAAAACTAGCATTTCTTCTTTTTTATTTTTTTATTTTTTATTTTGAGAACTTTGAGTTAATTTTATTCCTCAGAGATTGTTTGGGTGTCCTTTTCCTAAGCCTATGTTTATTAGACCTCTTAGAGTTCCTTTCAAGTGCAATTTCTGAAATAGCTAAACTCAAAGCAAAAAAAACCAAACCAAAACAGATTATTCTAGGAGGCTCCTTTTTGTCTTTAAAAATATCATTGCTAGATCAAAGTGATACTAACTTGTGGTAAGTAAACTAGTAAATTATGATAAATATGCACCTTTCTTAGAGTCTTTAAGATGTTCAAAGATGCTTGTACAGTTTAGTTAGTCGTTGCATTGCGGGTTGAATATGAAGATTGCCGGACTAGATACACAGTAGATTCCCATTTTTAGTACATGCACTTGTGCTAAAGCGTACCTTTAATATTTTCATGTCTACATGTCTCTTCTATTTGAGATCTTAAAATATGCTTTTGGCCAGGATATCTGCAGGCCATGTGGCAACGAGTTTTGTAATACCAATTTTGTAAGTATCTATGTGTATGCATACATATATACGTATTCCTTTTATAATCAAAACAATTTCTTTATATTTTCTCAGTGCAGGCCTGATATGAGTAAAAGTGACTTAGAGACTGATCATGATCAGGCAATGAAGAGGGCTTGGAGAGTAAGTGTACGGTGTTATGCCTATGTAAGAATGACATTAATAGAGATATGAATGAATGGATTATGTTGTGTTCCACTAGATACAAGTCACAGTGAGCAGTTAATGAACATCAATAGCTCCCTGCTATAGTTGATGGAATTAAACTGCGTACAATGAAATGATGCGTCAATGCTTCTTTGGCAGGCACAGGAAAAGAACGTGGCCCCCTGGTTAGCCACGGACGGTGCTAAGGAAGAGAAATAGCAAAGAGAGCCTGTTGTGCCATGACAAACTTGGATGTCAGATATATTCATGCCTGAGCAGAAGAAGCTTTTTAAATGTATGTGTATGTTACTAATTATTTATATCCTTCATCAAACATTTAGCACATTTAGCTATGGCGAATATACAATTCAGCACATTTGGCTGTTGATTCCCTTCTTATATTTATTTAATACTCTTTTCAATAAAAGAAGCTGAAAACTGTAAATGAAGGCATCTCTTTACTAAATCCATAGAGTTGAGAATTTACCACTGGCTTTTTGAATAGCTGCCTTATTTCAAGTAAGTGTAGTTTAGCATAAAGCTGTAAGGTACTGAATGGGCACTGCTGCTCTCTGTCCTTCAGATACTAAGCAGAAAAATAAAAACAAAAAAAAGATAAAATTTTCTGTCTCCTGATGTTTAATCTAAACATTTTCAAATATGAAGTTCAGATGAGGATGAGGGGCTTTCCTTCATTTCTTCAAATCTGTCTCTACAAATGGCTAAGAGAGTTTTTCTTCCAATGTAATTCTAATATAGAAGTTGAGCAATCAATATTTGCTCTTTTACTTGTAATAGCTGTGTCTGTCCCTGTCTCTTCACGGCATTATCAGGGTGCTTTTTTAGGTATCTAGTTGGCCCAATATGTCCATAATAATCACCAGCTGTCATATTCTACTTAACTGAGCAATACAGTTTGAAGCACAACTGAATACATTGTATAAGAGGAAGAAATTTGCCTTGGAAGAGATGCAAATGTATATGTGGACTATTTCTCTTCTAACACCAATCATTAAAGTCCTTATTCTTCCTCTCCAGAAATGTCACATAAATACAGTACTATTAAAAGTGAAAATATATCAACAGATCAAGTGCCTGTTGGGAAATTATTGTTTTGTTTGAGATTGTGGTTCTTGTTTTGCCGGTTTTGTCTAAAGCAGCATTTTCCAGAAGAAAGAAAATTATGTTCTTTGAAGTGAGTTTGCTTTTCTTAAATTAATGTGGATATTTTTATGTTGTTTTTCTTCTTACTCATATCCCTTGCTGTAATATCTCCTTCTGTCTGGCTGAAAAAACTCCCCACAACAGAGATCTGTCAACCATTTAAAGGGAAGGGTTTTGCAGTCTCCATTCTTATATTTTTGCAGCCATAGGGAGAGTCAAGAGTAAAACAGTGGTAGGGAGAAACTTGTCATTTCACCACCTGTGGTTTTTTTTGTTCTTTCTGTCCTTCAAATAGAACTTAACTGCTATATAATTTTTTTTTTTAAGTTGCAAGATGTTCGTTGGGTGTTAGAATTTCTACACACCATTTGGTATTAGACTTATTTCATATTTTATCACCTATTTTGTGTTGATATTTGATGGAAAACTGGTAAAAGAAATGAGGAACTGGACATGTCCCTATGATAATCAAAATCTGCTTTTCACATGATCCATAATTTGGCATTAGTAGATAAAAAATAGCATATATGCAGACCATCTGGAATATTGTTTTGACTTTTTTTTTCCTTTTTTTTTTTTTGTTCTTGCAAACACATTCATTCTGACTGGATATTTTTTCTTTTTCCTTTCTCCTTAAAAACACATTTTGGCAATGTTCTTTTAGAAATGAATTAGATACTTCATGATATTTCTTGGCAGATCCCCCTTCTCTAACCCTGCAATATTAGTTGCTGAGCAAACCACAGCGCAGAAGTGCGATTCCATTCCAGAAGATTAAACAACATGAAAATTAACCATAAAAGAACATAGTGATACTAAATTGGTTAGGTGAAAAGCTGCAGACTTGGCCTACTCTATGACTACTCTGAACTGATTCATTCACAATCACTGTTTTGAAGAAGAATTTTAACATGGGGCTTGAAGGGATTTTTTTCAACAGTAGTACTAAAAATTATTGGACTTTGTCTCCTTTCTTAAGGCCTTATTTACTTGTATTTTCCTACTTGTATTTTCCTACTTGTATTCAAAAACAAACTATGAAAATGTTTTCCATTGAACAAGAATATTTTCCTGGAAGCCTTTTCCCTCTAATCTGAAGCTAAGAGTATAACTGAAGTTTATTTCAGATGGAGATTAAGTCCATTAAAGGAATATACTGTACCTGTGAAAAATGAGGTCTTAACCTATGATATTGGTAAGCAGCAAGGAGCCTGCTTATAGAAGTCTTCTTACTCAATGAACCCTTCCTACCTGCAAAAAGGGTGAGTAGAGACTTGTAAGAGGGTCCAAGCCTCTGCTGAATTTACTCTTCACTGTTCAAAATAAAACTGATGAGCGTAGAAAAAACTTATATAGAGGGAATGGAGCTGTACCTAAACAAACCTTCACACGTTCCTAGATTTGTTTCTTTCTGAAATATATAGAGTTTAACATGGAAATTTATGAGTAAATATACTGGACTTGCAGTACCAGATCACTGAAGCATTCAGGAAACAGAGAAGAAAAACATTCTAAAGGAAGAAAGATGAATCATGACAACAAAGGGTAGTTGCAAGTAGTTAGATCTGCATAACCACAGTTTTTTCTATCATTCCATTCATCACATGCTATCTTCAGTGCTGTTCATGGTCTCCTGGAGAAAGAAACCGCATGTTCGGAAAAGGGGAGTAATGAAGCAGACACAAAACAAGATGCAGTTACATTATGTCCCATAGCTGGCAGCCTTGTGCCCCATTTGTTAGGGGAGAAGGAGCAGAATAATGTGGGTATGTATGAATTCCCCCAAAAATATCAGAAGTTGTCATTTTCAGCATCTCCATGATATCTATGATGCCTTGAAAGTATTAGAAGTAGCCTGATTTCCCTTAATGTATTAATAGTGTTGTCCTGATTTTCAAGAAGAGAAAGAAGGAGGACCCTGGAAACTGCAATCTTGTCAGTCTCACTTCAGTGCCCATTAAAATCATGGAAAAGATTATTCTTGGAGATATTGAAAGATACCTGGAGGACAACACAGTCATTGGTCACATCAAGCATGGCTTCATGAGGGGAAAGTCCTGCTTACCAAGTCTGATTTCCTTCTATGACAAGGTAACCCACTTAGCTGACGTAGGAAAGAGAGTTGATGTAATCTTTTTGCACTTCAGCAAGACTTTTGATACTGTCCCTCATAGTATCCTGCATCCAGCGCACAGCTGGATAAACACATCATGTGATGGGTGAGCCATTGGCTCATGGGTCAACCATGGAGAGTAATAGTGAGTGGGGTAACATAAGACTGGCAATCTGTCACTGGTGGGATTCCACAGGGCTTTGTCTTAGGCCCTGTTAACTTCATTAACAACCTGGATGCAGAACTCAAAGGAATACTAAGTAAGTTTGCCAACAACACTAAACTGGGAGGAGCTGTCAAACTCCCTCAAGGGCAGGGAGGCCCTGTGGAGAGATCTCAACAAATTAGAGAGATGGACAATCACCAACTGTATGAAGTTTAACAAAGACAAGTGCTGGATTCTGCATCTGGGTTGGGGTAATCCTGGTTGTATGTATAGACTGGGGAATGAGAGGCTGGAGAACAGCACCGTGGAAAGGGACCTGGGTGTCCTAGTCAATGGCAAGTTGAATCTGAGTCAGCAGTGCCCTGGCAGCCAGGAGGGCCAACCATGTCCTGGGGGCCATCAGGCAAAGCATTGCCAGCCGGTCAAGTGAGGAGGTTGTCCCACTCTGCTCTGCACTGGGGCAGCCTCACCTTGAATATTGTGTGCAGTTTTGGGCACCACCATATGAAAAAGACATTAAGCTGTTAGAGAGCATCCAGAGGAGGACCACAAGGATGGTGAAGGGTCAGAGGAGGAAGCTGTATGAGGAGCATCCGAGGCCACTTATGCTATTCAGCCTGGAGAAGAGGAGACAGAGGGGAGATCCTACTGCAGTCTACAACTTCCTTATGAGGGGAAGAGGAGGGGCAGGCACTGATCTCTTCTCTGTGATGACCAGTGATAGATCTCATCATGAGGCTGAGTCAGGAGAGGTTTAGGTTAGATATCAGGAAAAGATGTTTCATCCAGGGAGCTGGTTGAGTACTGGAACAGGTTCCCCGGGGCAGTGGTGACAGCACCAAGTCTGAGTTCAAGAAGCATTTGGACAATGCTCTCGGGCACATGGTGTGGTTCTTGGTGTGTCAGTTGCCAGGGCCAGGAGTTGGTCTTGATGATCTTGATGAGTCTCTTCCAATTCAGTGTATCTTATGATTATATAACATAAAAGTACCTAGAGACTGGATTGAAATTAGTGGCAGATATTGTATATTATTTTCTGAAATGTTATCTGTTCCTTGTCAGCCATTTGTGTCATTGTATAATACGGAGAATTAGGTGGACCTTTGGTCTGACCAATCCCAACTCTAAGGATAAAGGGCCGAGAGAATATAAGACTAGGACGCTGGTGGGTTTTGGAGAAAATGAATGATAGTTTTTACAGGAAAGATGATGAAAAAATCAGCATGTCAAAGGTAAAGTTAGTACTACACTGGACTATTGGTCTGGGAAGAAAGATGAGAGATGTGAGGGACTTAAAATGTGTTTAAACTCTTTAGATGTGATATTTCTTCTCACTTGTCCCATACTAAAAGCAGAGATTGCTTACAGAGTCTGGGGTTCAGCAGTCTCAAAATACAATGAAATGTCCATTTTCACAGTAATGGAAAGATCAGAAGTCCTGCATAATTGTTATAATTGTGTTAAAGATTAGAGTAGCTGATCACTCTTCTGAGAACCTTCAGGCTGTTGAATACTGAGGATGACTAAGGCATTTCGATACTCTGCATCTCAGTACCATTTTACTTCACACTGTGCTTTCTGGAACTAGGTCTGAATCCTCAGTTTCTTCTCTTTCAATCTAGCTGCCTGATCACTGCAAAAAACCCAAAGCTATGTACATGTTCTTTGCTTTGGTCAAATGAACATTTTATTTTGCTGTCATTAACAGTAACCCATTTGAAGCACAGATAAAAACATCTGCAGTAATTTCCATTAATATGTCAGCATTTATCTTTTCACTAAACAGCAACATCTTAAAATTCTACAGTTATTTACTTTCCTAAGTGTAAAAAGAGAAACAGCTTTGCTGCTGATGCTAAGGAATATAATTAGAGGGAAAAAGACAGACATCTGTTAAGATGTTTGAAAAATTGGTTTTTTGAAAATTAGGTGGCACAAGAATGTGCAATGTCTTCTACATGCATCTAAATTGGGGAGAGATGAAAACCTTTATAAAAAATTTTGCAGGAGTTTAGTTTTAGAAAAATGAGAGTGCAGAGTTGCAATAACTTAATGAGTCATCAAATAAAGTTAAGCTGTTCAATGTCTATTAAATTTTTCCAGAACACTGAGGGATAACAGCCAAATGAGATGGTTCATCAGTGCCATAGGGTCTTTCAAAAATGTAACCAGGTTTTAGTATCCTTAAGAAGATAAAGTTAGAGAGTTCACAAGCGCTAGAATCATGATTACTGAGATTTGACTATAGGGTGTAGATAGTGAAGTCGGTGCCATGAAAGCAATTCTTGATTACGCTTGCGAACATGTTCCTGTTTGGTTGGGTTTTTTTTGTATGGGATGAACCTGGAGGTATGTGCTTTTATTTACTTAATATCCACTGAAAACCCCACTAGCCACTTTCTGACTGAGTCATATATTACACTCATCTTTTACCTAAGGATGGAAAAGTGTGTTCAGCTAAAATAAATTGACCAAAATTTTTCTGCAAAAAAGTCTAAAAATAATCATGCATACCCTGTCCCTTTCAGGTGCATACACTATTGCATTTTCTTCTTTTCTTAAAGCTACTTATTTCCACAAACCTTCTGTATTGGGGCCGGAATATATCTTGTTTCATCAGAAGGAAAGTCAGACCTTCATCATGGGGTCTGAACACTGCATTTTTCAGACCTACTATTTAATAAGCCTGTTGCATGCTGTGGAGCTCTTGCAATATGGGCTTTACCCATATGTCTCACATAAGACAAATACTGTGCCATGTAAAGAGTATTTATTTCCTGACAGCAAAATGTAGCCTACCTATTTGTAGAGAGGGGTATCTTCATATTTCAACAGGAAAAGATGAGAGATAACAAAACAGGTAAGGACCTTAGTGGCACTGAACGACTTTCTTATGGAATTTAATAGGAATAAAATGTGCAGCAGAAAGAGAGATGGCTATGTCTGATATAACAGTCAATAACAGCAAGCAGGAATAAAAATATGTTTTGTATGGAAGCTGCTTTAAAAATTTTAATGGGATTTTTTGTTTTGTTTTGTTATTTGTTTTCATTCTAAGAGTAGAGTACAAGAGTGTTGCAAATAGCTACAGGTGGGATGTGTAAAGGGATTGATTTTGTTTTAATAGGGATAATGCAACTGTTAGTATTTGATGCATCGTATGCTGAGCATAACTCATGTCACCTAGTGCCTAAGCAGGGACAGCATTGACTGGGCCAGTGTGGGTGGATATGAACAGACTCTTGGTCATGCAACTACATCGACATCTGAGCAAACCAGAAAAACGTGCTGTTGGAGTTAATGACTGGAGTGAATATGGAGCAGAACCTTTTCAGACAAGAAGAGAAGTTGAATTACCTGGATTTCAGCACTCTGCCTTGTTATTGGCCTGAAAGGAATTCACAGATGAGGAAAGCACTGCTGCGTGTCACTCGATAAAAGACTTAGTTTTCACTTTGACTGCAGTAACTGAAAGAGAACTTGACAACCATTTCACACCATATGGTATTTCCTGCTTCAATTTTTTTTTAATGTTCAGACTTTTTTTTTACACTGCACGGCCTTAAAAAACATATAAAAATCTTGGTGTTTCTCCAACACAGAAATAGTTTTAGTAGTAGTACTACTACTACTAATACTATAAAGGTACAGTTTCAAGAAATAAAATCTAATGTAGAGACGAGTCCGTGAAAGAGAAGAGAGGTGTGTAGTTCTTAAGCATATCCCAAATGTTGACTTATTTCCGTCCATCTTTAGATAAGCCAAAGGTAAAAGTCAAAAAAAAAAAAACTTCAAGAGGAAAAGGCAGTGGCATGATCCCTCAGGAAGAGACTGGCAAATAAAATTTTAGCTGATGGATAGAAAGAATAAACACAAATAATTAAGAGTATTTTTTAATGTCTTTACACTGAAATATTTATTGTTGTTTTCATCTTCCTTTTATTGGTTGAGCAGAAGAAAGAACATGGAGACATTCTTGCCTGTACCAAAGATATGCATGCTAAAAAATCTACCACTATGCAGTTCTCCAGGGAGTAAATAAAGGTTAACTTTACAAATGAGGCTGTTGAATATGGTAGATAAATAGTGTCAGTAATTAGTAATTGAGACACACATTAACTTTGGAAAGGTGTCTATTCCCATCCTTTGAAACTAGTCCATTATGATGTTCATGAAGTTAAAAGAATTAATTCTGCCCCTTTCTTTCTCATACCCTCCTTCTCATGCCAGGAGGAGGAAACCATTTTTTATTCCCATGACATATCTTGTCCTGGTAACAAACAATGCTGATTAGCAGATGGAATGCTAAGGAATTTAGTTCTATGCCAATGTGGGATTTTCAAGAAGCTGCCTGTTAGAAAGCACACTAGTTGAAATTCTTATTGCTAAGAGAATTCAGGAAAACATTTGAGAATGTTGCCATAGAAGGACAGGGAATTGCTGAATACGCTTTGCAGGAAATGATAGACACTCTAAAGTTGTATTTTTTCACTTTAGCCACTTGTCAAAGGAATATTTGTTCTTTATAGACAAAGAAAACATTAGTTGATATTTTTGCGGCTTTCACTCTAAGTAGGCTAGGTTTTGCCAGGGGATGAGGGTCAGCACAAGAGATACAGACACCGACTTTAAAGAATAAGTGTATAAATTTACTATAATGCAAATCACCAAAGAATTACAAAAGAAGAAAAGAATTATAAAAGGATAAACTTAGCAATGCACCTAATCTTTACTACAAAGAATGTCTACAGTGATTAAGAAAGATACATCACCAGTTTACACTGTCATGGCTAGGCTTCGCAAACAAAGATT
>VZRE01010254.1:0-32413 GCA_013396775.1 Cephalopterus ornatus | reverse complement strand
GTCCATTTTCTTCTAGAAATCCCACACCATATGTTGGTAACACAAGAGCCAAGGTAAACGACATAACATTGTTAGTTTCTTTTGTTTGTCTCAGTGTGATGTAACCAGGTAACACAATTTACTTGAACTGTTCTCTGCAAGAGTCTTTCTCTGTACCCAATGCAGAAGACTAGAGCTTGTAACTCAGAGATTTTTTGCTTTAAACCAACTAAAGGGAAGAAAATCCACTCCTCAGATGGTTTGTTCTCGGGGAGATGATAAACAATTGCAGTTCTTGTTAGTCACTTACAGCTGGAAGCTATTGATTTTCATGTGGGAACTGGTATTATCCAGCCCCTTTTAATTATTTTTTTGTTGTGCTTCAGTGTAGTAATACAAAGAGAATTCAAGTTGCAGTGAACCTTAAACTTATATTGCTTAGGAAAATATAAGACAGAAAGTTCTTTATTTCTCTTTTCTGGTCTTTCTTTACAAGTAATAAAGTGACATTTCTCATTGTCTAGTGTATATCTGTATATTGCGTAGGTACATTACTTCTAATTTTCAGACATGTGCTAGATGAAAATTAAAGGGATGGGTTTTCGTAGGTTTTCTGTGTTTTTCTTTCTTTGCTATTTCCATGACTTATTTGTAACTGTGAAGTGCCAAATAAATGCTAGTGAATGTGAACAAGTGCTGCCCTAGGGTAACAGAAAACAGAAAGTCGCAGTAGAGGCAAGTTGTAATAATCAAAGATGAAGGGTGATTATTATAGATAAGCCTTACCCTAGGTAACAAAATTTTTTGACAATGTGAATGCAAATTGGTTTAAATCAGATTATCTACAAGCTGAAGTGAGGATGCTATCATAGAAACATGATGTTGAAAATACTTTCCAAATATAAGGGTAATGAACAATAGTAAGATATTTTGGAAAGAGGTTAAAGATTACTTGTCAGTGGAGATTTTAAAGAGCAGGTCAAACATGAAGATTAGTTTAAGCATTAAAACAGAACATACCAGTGAAAATGTCAGTTGACATTACTTTGCCCTTATGAAGAATCTTATTAATCCAATTCAAATATTTTTAATTAAATAAAAATATTTATTTAAATTTATTTTCCTAAAATTTTGTTACCTATTCTTCATAATTAAAAGAGAGAAGGTAATCAAGACATCAGAGAAGATCATGAACCTAGAAAAGATTGACAAATTGACAAATCTTGGGATATGAAACTAATTCTTTTAGTAAAGTATTTTTTCACTCAAAGATTTAGGGAAAAATAAAACAACAACAACAACAACCAAAAAAGAAGAATAGCAGGGTTTTTTAATCTACCTGTTCATGGGACCTAAAAGTGAATGTGTGAAAGCTTACAGGCAGTAGTTAACTATATAAAAGTCCTGTTCTGTCCTACTGATTCCTTCCTGGAATATCATTCCAAGGACATCACGGTTCCCATTACATGAAATTTCTGCATCTTAATGATGGGCGTTGAGATGACACAAAAAGCTTGAAGGCAGAAGTCATCCAAAAGGCAGAAGGCATCTTACAAGAAAAAATATTATCATTTCAGCTAAAATAAAAATTATCTGGTTTTACTGATTGAGATATATATTTTATTTTGATTCAGCTTTTCATGAATAGCACATATGTATATACAGAGATAGAAAAGCAGGGCACAATCCTACACAAGAGTTGTGCCAGAGTAAGGAAGACAATACTGAGGCTGTTTAGATGTATAACAATGGACTGTAGGTAAAATAATTTTGTTATTTCAAAAGACTCAATAATTTTTTAAATTAATCTGCTGAAACCACTGATTCCTTATAGTCTATACAATACGTTACAATATTATTCAATAATATGTCACACTATATGTCATTTACATCTGTAACAATTATAGTGTAGAAAAATTGAATGAAATGGAGAAAAAAGACTAGTTTCAGTTTTATTTTAAGTTAGAACACAATGTGAATGAACACTGAGGAAAAAAACCCTGGTGATCATGGATCTCTTTAATTTCAGAATGATATTAGTATATTTTTTTCTATGACACCATTTTTAATTAGCACGTGAAAAAATAGGAAAAATGAGTTCTGAGAAGAAAGAAATTGATGAGGAACAATTTCATATGTGGGAAGCTTATAAATCTGAGATCTGAGGAATTTTAATTTAGGCATTTGGAGATCTCTCGCATTTCTTTCTGGAACAAGGCAATTGAAAGTCATCATTATTTGGATCAATATTATAAGTAAACAGCTCACCATTGAAAGTCCTCAATGTGAAAAAGTACTTTTTGTTAATGGCTAGAAGTATTATATTTAAGTATCTAATTTTATTTTTAGCATTATATATTATACTTCCTTTGTACTAGTCTCATTTGTGGTATAAAAATTTGATACCAAGTACATTACTGCAGGTTTATTTGCAGTATTTTAATATTCCCTGGGTTTCATTTTACACTTGTAAAATTTTAATTAAATGGTACAGGAAAAGAGAATCTATGCATTATCTAAATGACAGCTTATTCTTTTAAGAGTTTCAAAGAACTGTGCATTGTCAAAAAATAGAAGTAAGATGTTTAGGATTAGAGTTTATTGATATTTATTAAAAAATTATAATCATAATATTTTTCCAGATTTTTTTTTGAAAGCTTATTTTGTGAAAGTCATGTTTTTGTCTTTGCTTATAGGTGTTGACTATCTAACATACTGACTCCTGCCTTCTGGCCCGAGAATGCTGAAAAAATTTTTGTGCTCTAAGGCAAAATGAATCCTTCTGCCTCATCTCTACAAAGCCTTATGTATCTCAGGACCTGGTATTTTGTGCTATTCTATGTATGCTGTATTAGCAAGTACTTGATAGGTCCCCTCCATTTATGTACGAAGTATACAATTTCCAGACCACTGTGCTGATCATCCTTAAATCTCTGACCAGATTTCCAAGCAAACTACCCAGTGTGAAGTAACAGACTGGAAGATTGATGTCATCAGTACACAGTGGGATGGGCAAGTAAAGTTCCAATATAAACTAGGTTAGAATGAAGCACAGTATAGTCGTACCTCTAACAACCTTTTGGAATACACAAACACAACTGAAAATTTTACTGGTACTTCCCCCCAACACACTCCTTAATCATTATGTTTAGTGAGTATGATTGTAACCAGAATCTGATTTGAAACAGACAACATGAAATATCCCCCAAATGGGATCTCAGCCTCACCATGTTATCATATAGATATCCTTCCTTAAAAAACCCAAGTGTCTTCATACCTCCTCTTCTGAAGCATTCTCCTATATGGAGCCTGTCTTGTATTTCAGCTAGAACTTCTTCTTTTCCTATCCAGGCCCCTGATGCTTGTGTTCAGTCATTTTCGACATGGAAACACAAGCATTTCTTTTGTAATAAATTTGCCTTTTTTTAACTTTTTATTGTGCAGCCTCTAGGAAAAATATCCATGGGCTTTAGATTGTACTGCAAAAGCTATTTTATCTTCTCCTAAGAGAAAATCTGCTGTCTTCTTAAAACAAACTGACAACAGACTAAATATTCAAAGTTTTGTGTCTCTCTTTAACTGTGTGTTTCAAAATGCCAACCCGTTCACTTATGTGATCAGATACCACTGCTAAACATTGGCAGAGAGTGTTGCCCAGCACAGGAACTTGAGCATACACACATTCTAAAAAGGTTAGAAGAGTGTCTGTGAGAGATTTTGCTTAGGCCAATTCTCCCAGTCAATATTTTCCATGCATTTAGAGTTGGCTTAGAGTAAGAAACATGCCCAACAGATGCTTGTGTAAATCCACTCTGTTTTGAAGACCATTTAACAGAATTAATTCAGGCTGTCCCACAACAATAGGTCTCAGTGCTTTTAATTTGTCAATCTAAATTTAGCCTATCAGCCCTTCTGTAACAGAAATGGAAGAGGTGTATTTCAAGAAGGACGTTATTCAAATAACAGCAAGATTTCAGAAGTGTTAAAATAAGATTTGTAAAAACACTGTAAACAGGAGAGTAGAAACACTTTACGCCGCCTAAATGCATCAGCTGCGGAAAGGTGAAGGATTGACAACTGCTTCTGTATGGCTTAATAAGAAATGACCCACAGTCAAAAATACCATGTAAAGTCATATACCTCATTTCATATTGTTTATTTCACAGCAGAGTATAACAGAGGTTTGCTTATAAAAGGCAATCAAGGACAACTTTCATGCCCTGAAGATATTACCAAGAAAGTATTTCCAACAAAATACTAATATTATCCTACTGACAGGTAAAATTGCAGTACAGAGTGTAACAGTACTGTTAAGTCCACTTGGATTTAGGTAACTGACATTTTACTAAGCAAACATCTTTTTTTTACGATCTTTTTCCAGTCCTATGAAGGACAATGCTTTGAATGTGTATATGTAATCTAAAAATAAATAGAGAAGATTTTGCTCACTGAAACCAATACTTACAAAGTAGTATTTATATAGATGCTGCAGGAATGAAAAAAGTAAGATTTTTTGTAATGCTGAGATGACTCTTTGAACTTACTACTATATTCACTTAATGGTACCACAACAATATTTTATATGTGCTTCAGTTCACTCCCATCTGGATGTCTGAAATGGTAGGCATGGATCACAAATAGTATTTGAAAAAGTTATAAAATTATTTATGGGCCAATACAGAACTTTGTTTTCTATTTTGGAAAGGTTATTTTTCCTTACACAGTATTAGATCCTTAAAAAATATATACATATTAAAAAACCTAAAGTTCTCTAAAATATTGAATTGCCAAACAGTTGTAGGGATAATACAAAGGACTGTAAAAATTCACAGCAAATAACCCATGTAATACAATTTAGAGAAGAAATAAAAAAACAAAACAAACAAACAAAAAATTCAAAACAAACAAACACAGAAAAACTCAAACCTACAGATTTTAATTTACAATGCAAGTCCTAATTTCTAAATCTTCCAGTCCATTCACAAATCTGTTATAATATATTGTATTTGGTGGTGCTGAGGAAGGACTCCATGAATACTTTTCAATTGTATATTTAGTACCAGGAAGTTCTCATACAGGTACTTAACGCTTCTCATAAGTCACAATCCATGATAAAATTCAGTGTCTCAGAAGATGTTTAATGAGAGACACGCCATACCATCTGTATGAGAATTCTGCAGTTCTTCATGAACTAAGAATAATCACAGTGTTCCCCACTTAATTAAGCAAGCTACAGGATCTTTCACTGATGTATGAACGTTTCGCACAATTTCAGTTCAAATATTACTTTTACTAACAATGACTATACCCCTTTCTTCAGCAGCTTATTTTAAAGTATGACCAGTTTATTCCAGTAACTCTCTAAAGTGCTATTTTTTGTGATAAAATAGATAGTTAACTTGAAGTGGACATTCTCGGGAATCAATAATGCCATTTTCTAAAGGTTGTAGCCAAATGGATATCAGGAAGTGTAGAAACAATATGGAAAGTCTATCTATTTCACTCTTAAGGTAAAAAACATTGTCATTATTCATTGACTGAATAACCTCTTCTGATTTCCTAAGTGTCCAGTTTCAAATTATAATAACTGCACATTTATAAGGAGGTGCTTCCACAAGTATTTGTCTACTTTCCTTTCATTGCTTAGGACTTTACAACAGCAGTGGGGAAAAAAATGTTTACCCTTTTACTGTAAATAGTGTACTCAGTTTGATGCTTTGATTTTAAGGTCTGCTAAATATTTTATACAGACTTATTTAATAGTAATTTTTGAAACTATCACATTACTTATTTATTCCACAAGTGTATTCTAGCTGTAGGGTCTAAGAATAAAGATACAAGCTAGCAGCATTTTTAAATTGGTGATGGTAGAATTCCCATTTAGGGATATGAAAATCATCTTTTAATTAGACTGATCCAAAGCTGTGGTTCTTGAAAAAGAGAACTGACAATTTTAATTATATGTAGAAGAGAATGTCTATCGATAGTTCAAAGCACTATACTAAATGGACAGTGTTGCTAAAAAATCGTGCTATAATGAATTGCCATCAAAGTTAATAAGGCTGTGCAGATTATATAGGAATTTATTTGAACAGATCTCAAAAAAACACATTTATCATTGCTCTCTGACACCTATGGATCAGGGAAAAGTCTTATCCTGAAAAGTGCAACCATAACTTTGATTAGCTGTCAGAAGAACACCCCCAGACATTAATGGTACTACTGTAATTTAAGTGGTGGCAGGATTTATGGTTCAAAAATTAAGTTTATCTGTGTCCTATTAAAAAAGATCATATAGGAATTTTTTTTTTTTAATCAGTTATTTTTCTTAATCACTGTCTATCAAATGTAAAGTCAACACTTCCCCTAGCATGGAAAAATGTATTGAAGTTCTGAAAAATAAATAATATATCAACTGATGACAACTTTAAAGATGAGAAAACAGAATTAGAAACCCTAGGCTAATAAAATATGACAAGGCAACCAGATTGCAACCAGAGATCCTGGAGCACATTAAAAAGAGAAAGAAATTAAGCAAGACAGTCTAATAAATATAATATGTTTCCTCTTCTTCTCTTTCTTCTCTGTGCATGGGTTTTATCTCTTGTTGTGAATATTTAAAGACAAAAGCAGTAAAAGTATCCCAGTTGCCCATGTTCAAAATTCTGTATTCTGAGCACTGGTATTCAAAACATAGACCTCTTGAAGGCTTAATGTGAAACACTGCTGCTTACACAATTTTAAGATGATACAATAATTAAAAAAAAGAGTAACAAGAAATTGGTAAATAACTTGATCTCAGTTTTACTACATAGCCTTACTAAAGTAAAAGCAAAAACTAGTTTTTTAGAATTCAGCACAACACCATCTCAAATCTTCAGAGACTGTAACCCTTAGCCTTTCCACAGCTAATTGTTAGAGCTAAGGAGTTTAAAAGCATGTTCCAAGTCATTAATTAAAGGATAAAAGCAGTAAGAAAATAATTTTAGCTAACTGATATGTTTTAATAGAAGTCTTAACGCCTGTAAGTAGTAGCAAATTAAACGTTCTTAAATACAACATTTAGTAGAAAAATATGCCAGCTGGAATGCTGAGATATGCAGCACAAAATACAGTACTACATCACCCTTGATAGAAAAAACAAACCAGGGACATGACAGGGTGTAATCAAGAAAACCGGCACTACCATATACAAATGCGCTTTGCATTACACATTGAGCTCATGTTTTAAAGAACTTCTTAAGTTCACAACAGAACTTTGCATAGCTTCTGAGCATTAATACACCTCCAAACAGTATTCAGCTCTGTGCTGATATGGTGCAACCTCAACTAGTGAGGGCAGAGGAAGTAAATGGAAGCTGTACATTTCATAAGTATGTTTGCTGTGGTTGCCCACTTTTAGAACATAGGCCACTTATCAAGAAAATTGAGTGTACATTATAGAACTCCAGCAAAATGCATGACATGCAAGAGTCTAAATTCTGCTTATAATCATGATTTATTGTCAGACCTACATGAAATTTATTGAAAAATCTCATTTTACTTGTTTTCTTCTGCACACTTGTTGTGCCTTTTTTTTTTACAGGATTCTATTGTAATTCTTTAGAACTACTAACACCTAACTTTCGCAGAAGTGTTTTGGTTTCCAAACTCTTCACAGTATTTTGCCTTAAAGAGCCATGTAAGTGTGTTAAAAAGATTGATGACATGAATCTCACCATTGATCTAAAGCATCCATGGCACTTTACATTGATGTTCATGTTTTACACAGAGTTCAAATTTTTTTCTTATTGCAGAGTGAAGATTTAGTTATTCTTTAGAACTATGGATCCAGATTTAACAAAACAAGAACCCCTGACTCAGCAAAAATTTTAGCGTCCAAAAACTAATTTCAGAGTTAGAAGTACAAGTTTTGGTCTAAGCATGTTTTGTTCCAAGCACGTTCTAAGAATATCTTTTAATCAGTATAACTTCCTCTCATGAATAAAACAACATCTGTAGTGATATGTATTGGTGGCTTTGTCCTCTGCTTCCAATAAAGAATAAATTATTTCCAGCCCTAAAGAAACTTGCTGGACAAAATGTCATAATATTTAATAAAAATGAACAGTATTATGTCTTGACCCCTAAGATGCAAGATATCCCACTTGCTTTCCTTAGTCATGCTGAGGATCATCATGGTCAGTGATTGACAATTTCACCATAGAACAGAATGCACTGCATATCATATAATTTTTTTCCTATATCTGCAACTGGCTTAAAGATATAAGCATTGTGATTTAAGTCATCCCAAATTGAGCATGCGATAGTACTTTCACTATTTTAATTATAACCAACAATTTTTTCCAGATTGATTAATTTTAAAAGAAACATCACAAAACATTTTACACTCTAAAAATCTCATGGTTTTAGCATGAAATACTAAATGCAGCAGAACATTGTAAAGGGAATATTTAGAGAAAATCCCAAACATCTTCCTGAACTCTTGATACCCAGCTAAAGTGATTATACTTGTACAGGAATTGTGCCACTGCAACTGACATTGTGGACAAGGATCACTTACTTAAGATGCAGCTCTTCGTATTTAAATAGCAACCTTCTGACTTAACTCTGAATGGGGTGGTCAGTCTAGATGTTTAGCAATCTCACTTTTATGCAAAAAACGTTTCCAGTTCAAAGATACTGTTTTTACATTCTTCCAATAGTACTTTGTTGCCTGTTTTTTTAGTCAAGAACATTGATCATTTATTCATAAATCTTCAGATGTTAGATTTCTAGAAGTAATTTCATCCTTCCTGAAAACCTGTAAAACTGCTACACATATTACACAAACATTATAAGAACATGTTCTAACTGATGCTTTGTTTAAAAGTCATATTGTTTTACCAGTAGCAGCTGTTGGGTGAGGTTATTTTCTTACATCATTCCTCTGGCACTAGTTTTCTAATTTTTTCTAATTTAACCCTGGGATGATGTATGACCTAATATATCCCTTAGTTGTCTGTTTCTGTGTGCTGTCTGTTAAATGGCACCACGTGATACAAAAATCAGTCAAGCTATTTTTCGTTTACATACAAGAACATTTAAGAAAACTCCAAGGCTAAAAGAAAAGAATTCAGAGAAAATCAATAACTTAAATTCATATTAAGTCAGTAGAAGCTCAAAACCAGCTTTTGCAATATGCTTAATGTGTATTTTACTTAGATAAAACTTGCCAGCTCAGCACCCAGGCATAAGGTCTCCAATGCCCCATCAGTCACAGCAGAAAAACCAGGCCATGTCAGGACAAGAACCATCCTACTGGAAAAAGGCTGGCAGGTGCCGTTATTGGCAGGAGCTCCTGGAAACTTCCAGAGCTGGCATCTGGCACCAGAGGTCCAGATTTAACAAAAACAAACCCAAAACAAGTAAGAGAATTAACAACCTCATAAAAAAAAAATCTCATGTGAAAAGAGCTACATTAACTTCCCTTCCCTCTTCCTCCCAAATTCACCAATTATCCCTGTCTGAATACATAAAATTAACCAGAATAATTCCCCCAAACTCTGACTATTTAAATTCTATGAAATTAAGAAAAATGTATATTTTGCTTGGTCCCTAAAACTATCATCACTCTTACAACGTGATGAAAGACAGCCTAGACCAAGCCTGCAATGTGCCATTTATGAGTTAGGTATTCATACATCAGAGTATTGGTGAGTTTAAAAGAACTAAATACTTGTATTTGTAACACTGGTGATACCTTTTGAAACAGAACACATTCAACATTTCTTATTAGGTTACTTCTATTAAAGATGTGCCAAATAGTTGAGGTACCTAGCTTAGAAACTTCTGGAAGCTTTTCTCACTGAAGAGAGGGAAAGGAAACTAAAATTATTTTTGCATTTCTTGTATCATCATTTGAATTCCGTGTGGATTGGTTGATGTTATTTAAAATGTGATATACTGAATTAATATGAGTAAAGTAAAAAATATAGCATTAATGCACAGAAAGAATGCATTATGTCAAGTTTGACAAGGCGAATAAGTAAGAAACAAAAACAAAAGCTTGAAGGCAGCTAGATATTGTAATAAAATTCACAGGAGTTTCCTTCCCCAGTCTAGATTCAGCAGATTGCTTGGAGTTCTAGAACTGCTGTAAGGCATTTTGCTCCACTGTTTATTTTAGACAATAGTAGTCTCACAGAAACAAGTTAGAGAATGCAAATTAAAAATATTAGTCAGCTCACTTAATAACACTTTACACAGATAGTGTATCCTAAATGGGCTATAACCCTTGCTCAATGTAAACATATTTGTACTGCTGTGTCATAATTATGGTATAGAAGCTTCTTCCTTGAATTTCAAATTAATGTAATGAAAACATTTTAAAGAAACCTGAAGGTAAGAGGCGGAGGGAAAAAAAAAAGGAAATTTCAGTAAGTGGGTTTTTTTAATTTTTTTCATTTTTTTTCATTTCTCATTAGTTACTTTAGTAAATTGTGTGCTACCTGGTATTCAAAGAAAAACAGCTCTCTATCCTCTATTTTGTAACACAGAATCACAAATGGATTAATCTCTTTTCTACTGGTTTGTCTAGCTTATTTGTTTGCCTATTCTACTGAAAAGAAATTGATCTGAAGACTGAATGTTTATACGTAGTCATCCTGTCCTTACAAGATGACTTACACCACTACAGGACAGCTCAGGACTTAACTAAATTTAGACTTCTATAATGTACACCCCTATATTCAGGCTAAGTCCCCTAAGCTCCTGTTGTCCTGACTGAAAAGAAATAGGCTCTTTTAAAATAAAATTCACCTCAGCCTAAAAGTAGGTCAGATATATTGTTCATTAGAAGTACTCGTTTCCCTTCATTAATTATAAAGGAAGCCTTGGTGATTAATTCAGATGAAGATATTTAGGCTATAGATATGTGATGTCTGGTTCAGTTACCTAAACATAGATGTCTGGCAACATTAAATGTGCCCTAGGTTATCCAAGGGCACATACACAAGACTGGAAATTATAACACAAGACTCACAAGAGAAGCCAGCTGTTCTAAAGAAGGAGCTGGAAGCACGGCTGGGTTTGTTAAAAAACCTCGCATGAGCTACTTCAGAAAATTCATGAAGTTCTATGGGTGTTTTCAGGAAAGTTCCTGATCAGTTACCTGTATTTGAGTACCTATTGTATATTGTGAATAACTACTGCACTAAAACGAATCTGTAAAGTATACTTTATCAGCTCTACAGTTTTCCAGTATTCACAGGCTGTATAAACCATGCAAACAATAACAAAGGTTAAAAATTCTGACTGCTTACATTTAAACACTTAAATTCACATGATGGCAATCTAGAAGTAAATCTAGCCTCTGAAGTGTAACAAAATTAATCGAACTTGCAAGACTGTTGATTGCAAATATCATAGAATTACACAATGGTTTGGGTTGGAAACAACCTTATAGATTATCTGGTTCCAACCTGTCTGCCTTAAGCAGTGACACCTTCCACTAGACCAGGTTACCCAGAGCCCTATCCAGCCTGGCCTTGAACACTTCCAGAGATGGGGCATCCACAACTTTTCTGGGCAACCTTTGCAGTGCCTCACCACCCGCCCAGTAAAGAATTTTTTCCTGGTAATACCTGATCTAAACCTACTCTCTTTTAGTTTAAGGCCATTCCCCCTCATCCTATCACTACATGCCCTTGTCATGAGACCCTCTTCAGCTTTCTCTGAATATATCAAGTCTATTTAAATTCTTGTGCACATTTCAAATTTAGATCAACATATTCCAAAATATCTCTGAAAAATTCCAGGAAGTTTTAAATGGGTAGTTCATTATTCATGCATTTATGTGCTGGAACATTAGACACAAATTCTTAGATTCCACTTCTGAATTAGAATCTCTGTAAGAAAAGTAGTGAAGATATGGCCCAATTGAGACATAAACTCTGAAAATCAGCTTTATTAACCAGTGACAGTCAGGCAATTAAGGAAGGACAAATACAGGTAATGAGAAGAAAGTAGGTAACCTGAGCAAGCACTGAAAACTATATCGAGAAATATTTAATTAGCTAGGTAAACATACTTACCTAATCAGGCTTTTCTTGCACAGTTTAAATCTCCTTCCTACAACCTTCTACATTCTCTTCAGTCCTTGTTCCAGTTCCTCCTTTGATTTTGTATACTCATTTTCTTCCTTTCCTCACTGTTTCTCCTCACTTTACTATCATTTTCTCTTCCCTTACCTTGCTTCTGGAAGCTTCCATATACCTCCATATTTCACTTTTCACCTTGTTTATTTTTGCAATATATTGCATTTCAGTCTTATCCTCATATATTCTAATTTTCTTTTTGTTCTAGCTTCACAATAAGGGCTTTCATTGCTCTTTCTCCTTTGCTTCTTGCTACTCTGACAAATCCACTTCCTTATTTCTTTCAAATGCTTTTCCTTGTATTCTTGAAATCTTCCTGACTTTCATTCATTCTTTAGTAACACTTCATTTTAATAATCTGCATCTAGTAATCTGATTTTTAAAATCTGATTTTAGTTATCTGATTTTTACAGATTGTACTGTTTGATGCTACCAAGAAAAACCTCAGAAAGACAAAGTGCTTGAGGCTCTGTATCCAAACTACAACTCTATTATCAGAATTACAGTACTTTCTTTGTTATACTGCTTTTGTCAAATTCTCTCTCCATTGGTAAATGATAACACATCTATGTATAGCTTTCTGGGGTTTCTTTTTGAGCATAAGGATAAAAAATAGTTAGTCTTCAGTTGTCCTAATATGGCAACTTATAGTTTCTTTATTAGATTTTAATAAAGCAATATTTATTGTTTTTTCCTCTTTGTTACACAGACATATACATTTGAGTGAAAGAATTCATCCATTTAGCTAAAGCCATCTGTCAGTAGTAGGATAGAAACCTAAAACAAATGAAGTAGCATGTGATTTAAAAATAAGCAGTATCTTCCCTGATGACAATGCCATTCTTTAACATCTCTGAAATATTTTTTATATGTACTAAAACAATAGTCTCAGAAGAATTCTAAATGCTGGGAAAATGTTACGATATGAAATAAATCTACTTTAGCAGATAAGAATGCAAGGAAATAACAGAAGAAAAGCTTCTTAAATTACAATGAAATTCATAGACTTAAATGAATACCTAGACAACTGTGTTATCTTTTGTGGGCCAAATTGTGTTCAGACATATGGTAGCATCATCTTGGGTTAACCCCAAATGAGTTCAACAGAGGAACTGCATTAAAGAGTTGAACAAAACAAAATAAAAACATCATACTTCGTTGGATTATTAATGCGTTTCTTTTTACCATAATATGTTGTAGTGAGTTTCTCCCCAAACTTCTCACACATAATTTTGCCTTGTTTTGTGTTTTTTTTTTTCTGAAATACTAGGGAAGACTGGATTCTATGCCCTGACTTAAATTTGAAGACTCTCAGAAGTTCAGATATTGTCTGCATTGCAGGCTTTTTGTTTTATTTCAGCTTCCCCCACAAAAAAACCCAAATACAGGTTGGATACATATGGAACAGCAACTTATCAGGTTTTAAAAAATGTCTTAAAAATAGCCAAATATTTCTCATTAAAAAGTGATTCTAAAGCATTTTTGTTCTTAGCTTTTTCAGCCCCTAGGCTGTTACTGAAAGTATATGTCCAGGAATTATTAATTACGGAAAGTTTCACAGATAATGTATTTCTACCAAGGGTAGAGAGAGACTAAAGAAGCACTGACCCATTATCCAGTCTCAAACACAGATCAGTTGACTCGAGTGTGCCTTAAGTCTTAGAAAAATATATCGCAGTACTTCCTAGGAATAACTTCCCAATTTCAGTGGTATCTGAAGGACTTTCCTTAGTAGAAGTGATATATGCAAATGTAATGGTCTCAGATAATTTTAGTTGTCTACAATACTAATATCTAAATCTAATCTAGTCACCCTAAGATTCCTTTAAAATCAGAGACAAATAAGAACTTTTTAGTGTGATGCCTCCGAAGAATAACACCCTAGGAAGAAGTGAATTCCACTCTAAAGCTAGACACATGCAGTTGGCCAGACAAATCCCACATAAGAACACTTGATGAATTTCTTTGCAGTTAATATGTCTAAATCTTTTTTTAATTTATTTTTTTCTGGATTTTAACATCTGTGTTTCTATTATTTGAAAGTCCAGTAAATAGTATTCCTTGGCTTTTCTTTGGATCCATTTAGCACATAAGCTTTAAAGATGGAGTCAAAATTGAAGGATTCTAAATTATGGAGTTGACTTGTGAGGAACATTTACACAAAAAATTATGAACCTTTAGAAAAATTTCTAAATATAACTGAGACCCCAGCACTGATCACAGAGATGGAGCATTATCAGAATAGGAATTCCAATGTAAATCTTATTTGTCCTGTATATTGAGAAATGTTGTACAAATGCTTGCTTGGTTTATTGTCAGATATCAGATTATTTCAATTACTCTGTGTCAGAGTCTAAACTCATAAGATTAAAAAAATAAAATGTGAGTTTGTAATAGTAAACATGTTTATTTAAAAATAAACTTTCCTGCAAACCAGCCCACTGATTAATGAAGTTTACAGACAGTATACCTACCATAAGTCTGATATATAAATATGTATATTAGAACCTCTTATTTGCAGTCTTTGTTGTATCAAAAAAAAAAAAATCAGTTATACCTCTATTTCTCTTGACAACTTCTCCAATGCATATAAAAGTTTATTTTTTAAATCTTTGTAGTGTAAGTTTTTTAATTATTAGCTTTTGGAGGTCTAGAGTGATCACAAATATGAACAGCCTGTAACAGAAGAATATATTTCCACTTACAATTTTTGTGTTTTAGCCCAACCACTGTTGTGCTTGATACACTTGAGTTAGATGGGAACTTGGTTGTTTCTATAGCTTCTGTGATTTCTGAATGACATTCTGTAAGAAATACTGCGTTCTCATTTTATACCAAAAGGATTGTTTTAATGAAAGTGTAGTCATGTAAGACAGTGTATTAGCATGAAATGCCTTACAGTGCATTACATAGGATCAATTTTACAAACAAACAAACAAAACAAGCCAAAAACAAAGAGGAAAAAAACCAACCAATAAACTTAAAAAAAACACACCTGCATTTAATTTTTTAATGAAGATGAGCAACCAGGGTAGCAAGCGTCAATATATGAAATTGATTGGAAAAATAATCCAATAGATTGACAAGAAGAATTGTTAATTACCATATGTGTACAGTGAAAGTTCATTTTCAGTGTTTGCATACCAAGTTGCTCAGATATTCATTTATCATTTATTTGAAGAATTTTTAACAGTATTAGAAAAGAAGCTTGTTTTCCCTGAAAAAAATCATCCAAAATAGAAAACAAGGATAAATCTTGGTACTTCATCCTACTTATGATGCAAATTATTTTCCTTTTACCAGTAAAAATTGAAATATGCACTCTATCTATGGCAAATATGGGCATTGAAAGAAATAAGGCTGCCACCACACAGAGTTCCATTTGCGGATTTGTCCACTGATCTTTCCTGTGTTCCCCATTTATTAGGGTTCCTTTGTAAACAGCGCTTGGTGTTTATCTTTTAGTTAACCAAAATTCCCGGGATCATCCTAAAGCAGTGCTTTTATCCCACTCACTCACACTTGCATCATGTTTGACTGTTACCAGCCACGGGAAAAACATTCAGACCATACAGATCAGTAAGTGGTGTCCTGTTTTGAGAACACAACACTCTCTTTCTCAGAAACACCAGTCAAGGCCAAAACACTCCTTTTTGATCCTAATTAACTGAATGCAGGTGCTGCTGGTTTAACTTATTCCTACATCTATCTATCTATCTATCTGCTTATCTATCTATCCACATATGTCTATAAAATCCAAAATCCCAGGGAAACATTTTGCTTGGTAAAAAACGCCCATCTCTCTCAGGTTTCCATAAGTAAACAATATTATCGAAAACATAAACTCTCCCTTATAAACTGTAATAGGACATTTACAGGAAAAGAAGCCCTTTCAAATATTCCTGTACTGCTGTAGTTTTAATTAATGTGTCCAGTTGTTGCTTTTTAGCCACAAGCTTAATTTTCATAGCTCTGTAGTAGAGCTAACATAAAGAAACACCGATTCAGACTTTAACCTTTGTACACAACTGCAATATAAATGTTAGGGATAGTAGTAGACATGAAGGAGAACAGCAAACAAAAAAGGATTCCTACTTCCTTCAGATATCCAGAGGTTAAGTACTTCAAAATTCACAGTGCACAGGTGAGTGGAAAAATCTGGTGCAAAGATATTCTACTTTGAAGAAGGGTGAGGAAGTGGATTTGTATTGCTTGCAAAAGAAGAAATGTTGTTTTCTCCTTTGCAGGCTTGCAGAGAACAGGAAAATTTTGGAGACGTAGCTGCTATTATAGATAATTCTCAGATTATTCCTTTCTGCATGTGGGAAGTGCACTGAACGCACTTTGCTTTCAAAGTCTGACACTTGCTAATGTAACTCAGTATTCTGAGGACAAATCTCTCCATGATTTTGTCTGATCATAAAAGCACAACTTAGCCCTATGCAGAAAGCAGAGTATCATTTTTATATATTATTTTTTCTCTCCCTTTCCTCTTTCAGAAATTTTTTTTTAATATAACGAAAAAGCACTGGGAAATCAAAAAATGTTACCTCTTCTTTTCATATTCCCAAGCCTATTTTATTTTCACTCTACTTTTCTGCAGTAGTCTGAGTTAATGTTTACTGAAAAAAAATACTAATACTTCAAATGTTTCAATTTCTGGTAGAAAAGTAAAAAATGTTGAGTTTGAGTGACTTAATTTTTCTAAGAAATAAGATGTCATTATTTATTTCTTACTGTATACCTGAATAAGGACATTTTGTATACAAATATACATATGAATAACATCAATAACGATCCTCTATTTCTGAGAGAGGAAGAAAGAGATATTTAGGCTGTTAACCTATTACCCTTGGTTAAAATAAATGTGCAATAAATAATTTCTATGAATATATTTGCCTTAATTTATTTTTATCAAGTATTCCTTGGAAACAATTGTAGTATAAAGGATGGATTTAAAAATCTCTGCACCTTGAGAATATACTTAAGCTGTCTGCTACGCTGACAGTTTATAAATGCAAAGGACTTTAAGATCCAGTAAAACTACTGCATGACTACTGTGCATACTAATCTATAGAGCATTATGTTACCATTCTTATCTGATGAAAAAATATATTCTGTTGAATAACCAAGTGGTTTTACCTGTTGCTGCTCCTGATTTCTCTGAAGACATGCATGGAAAAACCTCAGCAGATTAAGATGGAAAAAAACACAGTGATACCACTTTCCTAAATATCTTTCCCCAGTTTTCATTTTGCCTCCTGACATTTACTCTTGACTGCCAGGTAGAGCTGATTCAAATTTTATAAGTAAACACATTTTTCTCCTCGCATATTTCTTATTTGATATAATTTTCAATCAAAAGCAAATAAACAAATTCCAGGACATCAAAAATATTTGTGCAGTTGTCCAAAATGTTATGAAGTTTAATTGGTAAGAAATATATTTTTAAATGGGTATTTTGTTATTGACTTCTAGCAGGCATACTTTTATAATACCTTTTTTCAAAGTTCTGCTGAGATGTAGAGTTTTTTCTTGTAGCTGTTTTTTAGATAAGAGTCATTATTTCTTGGACTTACTGTGAAAATGTCATCTTTAACATAAAAGAATTCCTAACCTCTAGGAATACATTTCTATGACATTTAGCCTCAATGCATCTCTCATGAGTAAATAACTGATCTTATAGGGGTTTTGCAGATAGGAATTTTAGGAATCAGATGCATCATCCCTATATGGAAGGGGACAGTACTCACCATATGAAAGTCTGTACTACTTTTAAGGATAATCCTAGAATCAACTCAGTTTTACCATTATAAAGAGTTAGCAAAGGCTGCTAGTTTGAGGGGAAAGCTTTTGCATATTTGATATGATGGCATATCAATTAGAGGAATGTATTAACTCAGTCTATACTACTGTTTAGCATCCAAAAAACATTGATATATGCAAATGAATTCTGGAAGCATGACTTTTTCTTTATTACCTTTCTGAGGAAATAGCTGAACTCCTTTTTATGTCTCTTGCCTATTGACAAGATTTCTTTTAACAAAAAAGAAAAACATGGAAAAGGTCAGTTGAATTTAAAATGTTCCCATTAAGACTTTTTTTCCCCTGATTTTACAAGCTGTAACAAAGAACTTTAACAAAGAGTTTGAATCGTTTGTGTCTGAGGCTGTTCTTGCACTTAGATACACAGCAGCTTTCCCTTTTCTGATTCAGAAAGGAGTTGTCATTATCTTATCCAAGTACTGAAAAAAAGTTTCTCTTAGAAAACTTCTTCAAAAGTACATGTATTTGTAGGACAAATAATGCAGTGGTAATTAGGAGCTGCTGCTACCATAGCAACCCCTTACTACTTTTTGCACACACACATGCATACGCACACACAGACACATTGTATCTCTCTCTCAAGGCATATTTAATTACACATAAAATCAGGAATCTTTACCCCTGCTTCCACATGGAAATTTGTCTTCTTGACACAAGAATATTAGTTCTGAAATATTTTATAATACACCTTATCTTGTCAAGTGAAAAACTTTGTCTTTTACAGGGTTCAAGGACAATAAAGGTAGTTTAGATGTCAATAAAGTAAAAATACTAGAATTTCACTCACTTTTAGCTTCATTTACAATTTCAAAAGTGAAAAAAGATGTCATTACAACAGAGAATCAAACATTAAAACATTGAGCAAAATAAGGTGAAATGTGTAAGTCTTATTTTGTAACTGACTAACATTAAAATGATCATTCTTCTGTGGTTGAAAGCCAAACAAAGGAAATTAAGGATACACATAACTTGAAAGAAAAGAAAAAAAAACAACTAACAAACACAAACACACACAGACCCTCAACTTTTAAACTAATTAGAGATCATACCAAAAATGTTGTCATAACCTATTTCACACCATGCAAAGAAACACGGTAAAGAGGTGCTTGAATGAATGCCAAAATCTATGATTTCACCCAGTGAAGTACTAGCAGAGGTGTACTCCCTGGCTGTGTTCTGTCAGACAGCCAAGGGCATTCTGAAATTCATCCTACAATCTGGGTGCATTGCATCTCCCATTTCTACATTTATACCAATCCTCAGAGAGGAGAGTGTATCTTCTGTAGAGTCTGCCTGGTATTTTCTCAATAAAGTCAGTGAAATGTTAAGAAAGTTGTCATGCCACTGTTGTTGAAACAAAATATACAATGTGTTTCATAGAAGTAAATAAAGTTGTTCTTTTTTTTAAGAGATGATATATGACATACAAAGAACAAAATACAAATCAGTGTTGCCGTGATAAGGGAGACTAATTATTATTGAAGACACTTTATTGTGTGTGTATATATATATATTCCTGTGAGAAAACAGGAAAATAAGTTGTTCATTTTACATTTTTAATGTATATGAAAATCAAACAGGTTTGACAAATAGCTTATTTAATCTTTTTTGTGAGTTTTGGATACAGAAATTTAGCACAAGAGCTGAGTTACTTTGGATTATCCAGTTCAGAAACCTGTCAGCTGCGGTTTTGTAAACTGAGGAGAAAACTTGAAATATATCAACATATACTTGATATAACTCTGTAATGGTTGCTTTTTTGCTTTTCACTTAGAGATGTCAATTGCTACTTTGTTATTTTAATTATATCTGTAATATCACCCAGTATTGAAGAGAAACATTTTTTAAGTTTGTTTTTCATTTGAAAAATACTCAAAGGTGAAAAACTAGTTATCAAGTGGCCTGCAGAACTTAGAATTCAGAAAGAAAATACGTCACACTATATATATATATATTTATATACCTCAACCCCATGTAGTGATGTCTCATCTGTTATCTCTTTTTGCTTTAGTGACATGTCAGAACAAATGGCACAGGTAAACTTCCAAATGGGTAATTCATCTAAATTTAGAAGCAATACAAACCATCATTTTTTGCAAGGATGTTGTTTCTTTACATATACTCTAATGAACTGAACTGCTAATGCATTTTGGACTTGGTTGGCTGCCAAGGTCAAGGTACCATTATCAGCAGCAGCTGTAGAATGTGTTAGGAGGGCTGTGTCAGTCTGACATTAGCGAACACTTTCTTAAAGAGAAGTTCCTCAAATGGTAAAATACTCTCAAATTAGCACTGGCTTAAATATTATCTTTTAAAGACAAAAATAAGTCCAAAATAATGGGTCTGAGAACCATCCCTTCTATTCAGTTTCCAGAAACTTAGGAAAATGAAAGTGCAGTTAATGGTACTAACAGGACTGAACAACTTTTCAAGGAAAGATGATCATATAAAATGATCATGAAACATATAAAATCCTACATGTAGGGGCAGCCACACTTGGATCAGGCAGGCAGTGTCACTCTTAGAAAAATTAAAGTTGCTGAGCCAAAAAATTTACAATTAAAAGAAAAGATAAAAAATTCACCTTTTGGTTATGTTCTCCACAAAGTAGAGAGTCTCCTAATCCAGTCCCCACTCTCCCTCTACCTTGGTTACAGAGAAACCACCACCTCTCTGTGTTGCTTGAATTCTATGAATATATTCTGCTGTGAGATGCCCAAGAAAGCATAGAGGAGAACCTGAACATGAGTCCTGTTAACTGATGCTGGGTCATAAAAGAAATGTAACTGCATATCTGTTTTCCTGTATTCTATAATAATTTTGGCAGTGTTTTCAGTGATGATATATTAGTTATTGTTTGGTGCACGGAAATGTACAGAAAGGATTTTACAATCACTTTTTGTTTCTTCTCTACTTTTATGAGAATTGTACATGAATGTATTTATCACTGAGTTTTCTATCTCTGACTGAGGAGTGCAATTTAGTCTCTGAGTTGAATAGTTTGTTAGCTGCTTGAATACTGCTAGATCTTCAGATGTCATGGTGATGAATAAAACATAGAAGATGGATTGCTGTTACAAGCCAAATACATTGACTAATAATTGTGATTGGTGATGGAAATCAGCACACCACTGTATATTCCCTTTTATCGAAGGGAATGCCCTTCTTGTTTTATGCTTGCATATACATATGTCTATATATACGCAATACATTATTTAGCCTTTTCAAAAGGCTTGCATTTGATCTCATGTAATTTCATGAAGAACAGGTTTCTATTACTTTTTCAGGTGTTATTAGACAACAGATTTCCTCTGACTATAATGGTAGCTTAGTCATATTACTCAGGTATGCACTCTTACCTAAATATGAAGTACTCTCCCATGTGAAGACCTCAATTCATTTTAAATGTTAATATCTACAGTCCATACCTGCAGTAACTCTAATATTATAGACATTCTCAGAACAGCATGATAACTAAAGATTGACTGAGAAATTTGTCTGTGCTGATAGCTGCCATTTGCTCACCAGAGGAATGACATAATATGTAAAGGAAGAACCTGGTTCTGGAGTTATAGATCAGTATTTCTTCTTTTATGTTCCCATACTTAATTTTCTCCACCTTTCACCCTACTTTATTCAACTCCGCCTTCCACCCTACTTCAGCTAGAGAGGTAAGTTCAGCTCCCTAACAATGTGTTTGTTCATGTTCTCCCTGTTCTTCCTCTGAAAACAAGAGGACTGCCTGCCCCTTAAATTCTCATCCGTTCAGGAGTTTCACACGCATATTTGTCTGCATGGCTGAAAAGTCAGAGACTGCTCTTACAACCGAATGGTTGCTGTAACAGAATCAAATCCTAATAAGCATGGCAGAGAAATTGAGCATTTTATAATGACATTTGAAAGGTAAATTTTAGAGTTCACTTATTTCTTCCATAGCATTTAGGTTTGAAAATTTATACTTTCATAAAATTCATCAATTCATTTAAAAACAAAATCTCTTGAAATTAAAAATTTAATTGATTTAAGGTCATGTGGTTAACCTTTCTAGAAGAATCCATTCCTTTTGTTTCTTCAGCAAAGCACAATAAGATATACTTGCAATAGTTACTGAAAACCAATGTTGGTTTACTACATTTTATAAGATATCCCAAATTAGAGGCATTTTTTTTAATAAAAAGACAAAGAAAAGTCCAAGATTTAAAGCTACAGTATAGCTCTCTGCAGTTAAATATTTCTTAAGAAAAACAAATGGGCTTTTTATTTCTGTGTGTGTGCTTGTGTAAAATTTACTCAATTTCCTGATCAGAGGGATAATTTCCTTTAATTATATTCTCAGTGAATAAAATGACATTTTTGCTCAGTCCCACAGAATGAAGTGCTCATTTGAAGTGTAAGTACTGCTCAGTGTTAATAAGACCCTGACCTTTACTTAACACTTTGTATATATGCAACAACAGTTTTGGTGGAAACAAAAAAATATGCATAGCAAAAGAACAGAATAAAATACCATAGTTGTGAAATTTTCCTTTTATTTCCTCATAATTACTGTGTAAAAATAACTGCTTTATTGCAGAGACAAGTAGTATGCCTTTTTTAAAAAGCTGTGAGATAGGTGTTCATATTACTGAATTAGATGTCTTTGGCAGTGATATTTCAAATGCTTAAGTATTCAAATTGCACAATGGTAATAATATTGAGAATGTTCAAAAAGAAAAATAGCCAAAGCTCACATCTTGATTTTTTTTTGTTATTTTTCTTACTTTTAAGGGAGAAAATGAAGTATTCAATTGGTTTAAAATTAAAATTATTACTTACTACTTTGAACTAATTTTGTAAAAAATAAGCAAGTGTCAAAAGCAAGTATAAAGATGATCAAATTGTTTGTCTTTTACTGTCATCATCCCTCTACAGTTCAGGGTAATTTCTTTTTGCATTGCTGTGGAATGAAAACAAAGGATTTGTGTGAAAAGATATCTGATGTCAACTTAAATCCCAGTTAATGATAGCATACAAAACATTGTGAAGGAAAGACAACTTTAGAAATATATTTAAACTCATGCTTTGAAAAAAAATTCCGTTTCAACTCTGAAAGAATTACAAGTGAATTCAGAATGTATAGAAGCATACTGCAAGCTAAACAGACTATGTTATCTGTAAAGGATTAATAGACCTGTCTTTCACCGCAGCATATTCCCTTATACTCTGTTGCAGAAAGGCAAATTTCACAATATTTGCCTGTGGCTATGGGATATTGTTTTTTTAGTTTGGTTCAGCTCGATTATTTCTCTGAAGAACTTCGCTGCAGTTACTGAAAATTAGGTTCTCTTCAAGTCTTTTCATAGTTGTGTTCTCAAGAAAGAAAGCTAGAATGTATAAGAATCCTGATAAAGTAATTATTTGCATAGTTGAAGTAATAGTTGATATATATCATTGACAATGTATTATTTACACTTCTAAATAGGTAATGATGTTTAATTTGCAAATATGACACACAAACCTTCCTTATCTATATAAGTTTTACCGGTAAGTAAAGCAGAGCATATTGTAAAGAATTTATTGTGGTCTAAAGCCTTCAGATATTAGTATTCATTGGACAGATGAACACAAAGTCCTTGACTGTGAAATATTCAGAAAGCTTTATTACCATCCACAGTTGAATACAGTAACTACCATCATGTCAACAGTATGAAACAAGCTGTTAATAGCTCTTTTGTTTACCCTTCAGCCATCTGGAATAATTAGCAGATTCAGATACTCAAAAGAAGAAAGTAGAGTGCTCAGGTGCTATATGCTCAGGTCCCTTTCAACTGGACAGCTTTTTTAACACAGCTATTGGCATGGTCCACTTAGAATATATAAATTATTTAGAAAATTCATCCTTTCTCATTATTTTTACATGAAAAAGTAGTTCATTTAGACAATTAAATTGCACATGACATTAACGTTGTGAAGTATGTTGAAGATGACTGCACCGAATTTATCACTCTATTTTACCCGGCAGACCAAAAGGCAACACTAGCAGCACATGCTATTCTGTAGATATTGTAGCAAATTGTAAGTTGGAAATGAGACAGTAGAAGCAAATATTCAGGAAGATTGAAGAAACATTTATATAAGTCTTTGAGAACTGACAGAGTTGAAGGCAATGCTCCCCACCTCCAGCTCCCCAGGTCCCTGAATAGGGAGCTCAGGAACTCACACACACACCGGATCAGGGCTGGCAGGCAAAGAGAGTTTAATTCAAAGGTTCCCGGTTCTTTAAAGGGACATAGGGGGAGGGGTTAACAATGAGAGGCGATTGGGGTGACTGGGTAAGGCTCAGGGAGAAGGGCTGACCCACATCCAATAGGAACCCAGGGACCGGGGAAGGACATGGGGACCAACCAATGAAGCTACATCGGAGGCAGGGCTGCTGCTGTGATGAGCTTGTTTCTCTTCCAGTTCTGGTATCGCTGGTTTTCTGCTCGCTTGGCTGAGCCTGGGGGCTATCGGCATGTTCTCTCTTCTTTCCGCTCCTGAAAGCTTATATGATCATCAACAGAGAACATCTTGGAGATAATTTGTTAGTAATATTTGGGTTGATTTGTAGAAACACATATTAATATTAACTTCTTTGTACTAGTTGCAAAATTTAAAGGAAATACAATACTCTTACAATTGTTAAAACAAGTTTATAAGAAATATTCAGAGAAGAAACCTAAATATATGGTCATATACGACCAGTAGTGACTTAGAGTAAACATTTTTTTAACTTCCTCAGTATAATCGGGATGATAATAAGTTTGTAAAGTGCAGCTATCGATTAAGTAACACCACAGGGAAAATATTTCTATTGAATGTGTAACTATTTTTGTGTATCTAGCATCCCCTTGTTCAAATGACTTAATAAAAATGAACATATTACGGCACAAATGCAATGAATTGATTGATGATATCACTGTTAAGAAAACAGAAGGACAAATAGCAAAGTTTAATTAAATTGATTTATGTGAGCATAATTTCTCTTTGACTTGACCAAAACAAGATAAAAATTGCAAGTCAATTCCATCTGCATATGTGTTGGGTAAATAAGGGACATCATTATTGTTTCCAACTCCTCTTTGCTTTTCATATTCTGAAAATTTTATGTCAAATTAGTTGGTTGAAGGCTAAAATTGTTCTTCAACTCTTCAGCAAGGTGCATAGGACATTACAGTGTGGTAGAAAGAAAAAAAAGGAAAAAAAAAGGCTTGTATCAAATAACTGACACTTTAGGTAAACTAAAGAAAGATCAAGAGTTGAATGAGTTTTAAAAAAGTTCTGCTGCTTAGGTAACACAATTATGACATGGGCAAGATAAGTTGAGGTCTTGCTTAAAACAAAAGGCTGGGGCAGAAGGTCCCCAGAGGTCCCTTCTAAAACTAGACTTTAATTTTCTGAAAGCAGATTTTTGTTTTGTTTCAAAATTATCTACATGTTTCCTGGTATATTTATGCATAGGAACCAAAGCTTTACCAGCTCTCCATGTATTCTTTTTTTCCTAGAGATTTTTGTTTTTAATACTACTTTGCATGTTATTTCTGAAAACTAGGAATGGCTCCCACTCCCATTTGTAATTTTAATTCATAGAGGAATGGTGTGTGAGTCTCGAAAAGGTTTTGTGAGGAAGTCACCCTTTCCATTTAGTTCAAAAGGACAGCAAGGGCAGAACTGTGTTGCAATCCATTCTGTCATGTCTTTATGCAGATAGCCTACAATCATTTAGCCATCCTTGTTACATTTTTATTTTTTAGTTATGTTTTGTGGGGGTTGTATGGTTTTGAAAGTATGCAGAAAACCAAAAATACTATTTTAGGTAAAGAGTAAACTAATTCTGTACAGAATATACTATTTTTTCACTATAGTTGATTGAATTCGAAATGTATTTCATTAAAATTTAACACCACAATGGACGTATTTTGTTTACTTAAAGCAAAAAAAAACCCCAGCTATTTATTCCATAAATAAGAAATTTTTTTCAAGACTCTGCAGAAGTTTACAAAACTGTAATCAACAGAAAGATGAAGACAGCAACAGGTAACAGATAAATATATAGCATTTTTTATAAAACATAAATAACTTATGCTGGAGTAAATGTTTTGGGGTTTTTTTAATACTGTAACATTACATGGGTTCTTATTTATAATTATAGTTTGCAACCTTTTGAAAGGAAAATTAAAATCTTTATTAGTTTTAGTCAGTCTTTGTCAAAGCAGTGAGTTAACTGAATTTTTGCCTTCAAATTCATGTCTTAACAAATAAAATTTTCCAATTGTTCTTATATGCCTCTGGATAATTAATTCTAAAAGTTCTGTTGCTGTACAGTAATCTCCAAGACAACTCAGGTCCTCATATATTCACCATACACAGTTGATATAAAATTAGGATAGATGCAGAGATTACTAGAGGCATTGATCACAGAACACCTTCTTGCGTCTCAGACAAGAGATATACAGGAAGCAGGAAGTTTAGGGATAAGAGATGGGTTGAATACGTGTAGGCCATTTTTTCTTTTTTTCAGGCGGTACAGAAGTCACCGGTTGCTTCTTTTTTGCATTTTCTCATTCTTAAAAGACAAAGCTTTTGAGTTTACACTAACATCTGAAAACCTACATTTATGAAGGTAGCTCTGGTTTTTTAATTCTGATTTTTCCCCCCTACTTTATGTATGAATGAAGGAGGTGATTCTGGTCTTTTAGCAAACAATGCATACTTTTCAGGAATAAGCAATATGTAACAGACATTTACAGATACTTCCCTTTGAATTTTTGTAACCTTTAAATAGATGTTTTAAGGGGTTTTTTTTGTGTGTGTCTTGGTTTAAAGACAAATATTGGAACAGGAGCTCCCTTTTTATGCCCCCCCCACCCCCAGCCCCTCCCAATAAAGAGGAACAAAAAATGCAAGGAGGTTATAAGCAAAAAAATAACAGTTTACTAACAAGGAAAAATAGCAGCACCACAAAGATACAAGGGAAATGGCTTATTCACAAGAAAGAAGTTCACTGCATCGTGTGGTCCGGCAGGAACAAAGGGGAAAGATAAAGGTGGAGGGTCCTTCCAGCCAACCACTCCCATCAGCTCATAATGGTATGGATACTCATTACTATAGCTCCTTTCCCTGTCTTGTAGCCATAATATTATGTCAATTTCTTAGATCTTTCAGCAACTGTATCTGAAGTAAACAATTGGTATCTGACTTATAATTGCTTAGTGCGTATTATGCCAAACAAACCAGAACAACTATTCTGTCAGAGTGACTCCTAGAGGAGTATGGAAAATTTTAGTAATACAATTCCCTATATACATTTGTTTTATTTTGCAACAGTCTGAAATATAGCTGAGAACTGAGCTATACTGGAATTTTTATTCCAGTAATCATCTGGCACAATGTTCTGTTCAAAATCTACTATCTTGATGAAGAAGATAAAACATAGATTCACTGTGCAAAACATGAGGATGCACTAAAAATACATTTTAACATTCTATTTATGCTGCCAAATCAGAATCAAAACTCACTGTTTTTGCTGGGTGGATTGTATTCTGTCAGCAGAAAATTTAATAAACATAGTTTCTACACGCATAAACATTCCTGATTTCCAGGCTTAGAGAGGGATTCATCTGATACTGTAGATATTTACATAATGATTAATTCCCAGGGTCACATCTATAATTCCTGGTCAGGAGAAAAAGTAATTTTCCCTTGATAAAAAGTAGATGTATACTATGCTAGTGAATCCACTCTAGAAATACCTGTATTTCTCCACTGACAGGATATACTTTGCTGGCATACTCTGAACTTACTGAATTTAAAATGACTCAAGACCCAAAAGAAGAAAAGTTGTCATAAGGAAGGGACAGTGTGGAAAAGTGTATGTGAATGTCTGTGTATGTCTCTGTATGGGGAACATTGTGTAAGAAAACTAGACTGTGTTTGTATAACCATTTCTTACACATTTTGTCTCATTTTATCTTTTTTTTTTTTTACCACCTGTATGGTGATGCAATTTTTTATTTTCTTACACTGTTTATCTCCCTTTTCACTGTTTTAAATTCTCCCTTCTCTAAACTCAACCAAGTTGCTAGTTTATTGCATTTGTATACTTCCGATACATTTGAATGATTTGGTCTTATGCTTTTTCTTCAAGTATTGTTTATGTAAGACAGCTCTCTAAACTTTTTTTACCTTACACTTAATTCCCATGTCATTTCTGTTGCTATTTCCTGAGTGTAGTTATGTCTTTCTCTTTAAGACCAGTGTTTTATATTTAATATTAATTCCTTCTCCTCATTTTAAGGTTCGTTAATTCCACAATTGCTCTTAAAAGTTGCCTTCTGTTGTCAAATTCTCTATTAACTTATTCCTGTTAGCGAAAAAAAAGGGTTAGTTTAGTTCTGATGTGTTTCTTATCAACCAAATGGTTTTTCTAAACATTGCAACTCACAACAGGTGCTCCTTACTATATCCTTAATACATCTTCGAAATATCTAGGTCAATTTACTTATATTTTCCTGCTGTTGAAAGTGATAGAACTTCATTGTTCCTTGGCTTCACTGTTTTAATCACCTTGAATATAAACCATTGTACCAACTAAATTGTTATTACCATGAGTACCATCCAGTACCATCAGCTACCTTAAACTTTGTATAGATATGTCATCCTTGCTGTGACTGGGCAAAACCTTAACTTTGTAATGTTTTTGGTCATTCTGATACGTTTAGGTATGTCCAGCTAACTTAATGAGAAACTTGAAAAACTCTTGGGATTATTATCTGGAAATGAATGAATCTTACCTGTAAGAGGTGTAACACCTCTGTGAAAACTACACATTTTGGGCAAGTGTAAATATTCTTCAGAATTGGGACTATGAAACTCTGAAGGGCTTGTGGAAATGAAGCTTCTACAAAGAAGTAAATACCAGCCATGTATTTTTTCAAATATGCATCCACACATGTATCATTTATGAAGTCTAAACAATGATAACATCTCTTGATGGGATTTGACAATCATGTGGTGTGAGAATCAGTTGTTAAACTTTGTTTCAGATTCACACATGTACTATATGTCCAAGTTGTCTGTGCAGACTGAAAGTTCTTTGAAGTTAGCACTTTAAATGTTACATTCAAGCACTTTAAATGTTACATTCATTATAAATATAAATTAGGGATAATGCTTCTATCTCATGTAAGGCAAATTAATACACTACTTGCAGTCAGTTCCTTATTGTTCAGTCTTGTGTTATATTTAACAAAAAAGAAGAAAGAATATTCTTGCAAATTGTAAATGTTGGGATTTATTGGATGGAATTATTAGTTATGTCTCACAATTGATACTCTTCCTGCTGAGGCAGCATGTGAGCGGATTAATATTAAAACTGAGTAATAATTGGGGTCATATAAAAGTTATTCCTACAGAAAAATTTACTTTTGAGGAACTTCAAAATAAGGATTTTTTTCTGCCAAGAACTTCTCCGTAATGAAGTGGGGAGGTACTGAAGAAGAGACTTAAGGATAACAGGCAGGCAGGCAGGGAATAGTGGAAGAATTGGAGATTTTGACTGTTTGTAGATAGGAGGGCTTGTGGTAAATGTTTTAAATCATCACAAAAGATTGTGAAGAACTTGCAGAATCTGTGAATATTTCATACATTTTAGACTGAAACTCATAGTGAGTTCTGCAAGGAAAATGGTTCTGAAATTAGGCACACAGAATTCAAGTATCTTTTGCTTTTAATATCCTAGATCACTGCTGAAAGTACTGTAAAAGTATGATACACTTAATCCTAAAGTTGGAGTGTGAAGTAGCTCAAATTACTTGTACTCTAAAAAGATATTGTTTTCTCTATTAAATATGGAAGGATCATAAAACGTCCAACTCGTGTTGTAATTGTACACGACTCAAGTTGTGCAGATAAATCCCATTGCCAATGACTGCTACTCAACTGTTATGTTTTGGGGATCCCTTAAGAAAACCCTATATGTTTACTTTTTCTTCTACTTAATTTAAAATTGTTTATATTTTGCTTCTTTGGTAATAATTGCCATTTTACTTGCCTTTTGCCTTTGTTTCACTCAGAATTAACTTTGTGTTTCAACCATTCTGGAATTACTTTAATCTGTTCCTGGTTGATTACATGTATTGCTATTCATTTACATACTCCAATATTCATTTGTTTTACTTCACAGGCTTCCTTTCACTTGTAACTTTGTGACCTTTCATTTACCTTCTCCAAGGCTGTGGTGTAAAAATTACTATCCCTGACTTTCCAAACGCTCTTATCCTCACTGCCTTGCATCTGCAATCACCAACTCAGCTGGATCACTGCTATGTCTGTTTTGTTGGGTTTCTCTAGGAATACAATCATCATTGATGTGTGAATCACCCTTCCTTCCTTCCTCTTTCACACCTTGCTCTGCAGCTTTTAATTTATTAATTTGTGTTAGAGAAAGTAGAGCTTAGTTGAAAACATTAGTAGATAATAGTTTATAAGACATCCAATAAATATTACCCAGTGATGTACATGCAAAAATTTAACATTCAATTACTATGTTCAACAACTGCACCTGATCAAGTGTGCCCCAGTCAATACCACAATGAAGAGTGAAAGTATAATGTTGAATGATACCAGAGTTTGGGCAAGGCCTGAAGAAATTATGAACTTACTGTGAACAGAGAATTTTGAGGAAAAACTCAAAAGATTCAAAAGGTTATCAGGTAAATTTCCTAGACATGGTGTGGGAACTGTTATGTGCCAGAAACTGTTCCCAATAAGCACTCCAAATTTTTCTGAAAACTAGGAAACTTTAATACAGTTGTCATTATATTTTTCCCTCTCTTCAGTCCCAGAGAGGAATTCTTGACACATTAAATTTACTAGTCCAAACATAGCCCAGCATTCTTTTCCACAGTGAGCACAAAAAAAAAAAAAAGAAGCCTTGTGCTCACCTAACAGTGACTGCAAATCTGAGAAAGATTTGAGGTGCCAGTCTTGCATTCCATCACTGTTTTATTTTGGCTTTCATTTCAAATCCATTCATAAAGTAACATAAAATGTTCCTCTGGAATATAGCCCATATCCATCTATCATGTTAGATACAGGTTTCTCCCAGCATTAGTATAATATGTGAACTTTTCTGTTTATGTTAAGCTGTCAGGTAAAACAAAAAGGAAAACAAAATAATTGCCAGAATTAACTGGATAAGCCTCTGGAGGAAGTATGAATACATAAATTTTCCAAACAGACATTTCCACTTCAAGTCCTGACTTAAGCTAAGAACTTCCATTGTCTTCATAGTTTCCCACTTGGATGATTCAAGTCACTTGGCCTATATCTCCACTCCCACTCTTCCCATCTATTTTAGGAATTTATATTTGATAGATTATAGCCCACTAATTTTCTTTCTTCATTCTGTCCTTTATAAATTGATTCACTCCTAAAGATCTGGTCCTGGTTATCTTCCTTGAAAATGTCACTGTAATCGGTCCCTTGTAGATTGTACTGAGTAAAATATGAAATGGTCTAAAGGCTTACTTTAATGAAAGTGTCTGGGATAGTTATGATTTTAAATTTGTCTCACCCTTTATCTTTTTTCTTGAAAAGGAAATAAACCTCCTTTATGTACTTCAAATTTTAGAAATTAACTACTGGGTTTCTGTAGCCGGGTTTTGGCAGCAGGTGGGGCTACAAGGTTGTCTTCTGTGAGAAGCTGCCAAAACTTTCCCCATGTCTGGTCAAGCCAATGCTAGTCAGCTCTGAGATGGAGTCTCTGCTGACCAAGGCCGAGCCAATCAGGAATCACAGTAACCCCTTTGTGATAACATATTTAAGAAGAAAAAAAAAAAGTTATTGTGCAGATTGGATTCACCGTCCCTGGAGGTTTTTAAACTGAGGTTGGACATGGCGCTTGGTGCCATGATCTAGTGAACGGACTGGAGTTGGAGCAGGGGTTGGACTTGATGATCTCTGAGGTCTTTTCCAACCCAATCGATTCTATGATTCTATGAGATGAAAATCTCTGGCTACAGAAGAGCGGAGTGAGATCATGTGAACAACTCTGCAGACACCAAGGTCAGTGGAGAAGAAGGGATAGGAGATGCTCCAGGCATCGGAGCTGAGGTTCCCCTGCAGCCCGTGGTGCAGACCATGGTGAGGCAGGATGTGCCCCTGCAGCCCATGGNCCGTGGTGCAGACCATGGTGAGGCAGGATGTGCCCCTGCAGCCCATGGAGGGGCACAGAAGTGCAGAGATTCATCTGCAGCCCATGGAGGGGACCCATGCCAAGACAGGTGGATGCCTGAAGGAGGCTGTGATTGCATGGGAGGCCCATGCTGGAGCAGGGTCCTAGGCCCTGGACCTGTGGACCTGTGGAGAGAGGACTCTACACTGTAGCACTTTTCCTTGGTAGGACTTGTGACCCTGTTGGGACCCACGCTGGAGCAGCTTGTTCCTGAAGG